>RPOG01002345.1:0-97417 GCA_008086565.1 Thalassoma bifasciatum
TTGCACCACCTGACATTTTGGGGGTTTGAGGAACCAAAACACAAAAAAACATGTTATATTTTAATAGTTTAAAGATGTGTTCAAATAACACAGGTTTCATAGAATAAAGAAATACATGTGATGAAATACTCAATTCATGATGGAAGGAAATATTACACTCAGACACAAAAAAGGGGACGTCACCTCATTGACCCATGTACGGACTGGCTGATCAACAATCCCCCAAAATTAAGAAAATCGATGCAGATGCACGTTTATCCTGAACTCCTGCTACGGTGTCTCACTTGGACAAAAGCTGAACCCCTCTGCATGTTTGTGTGTTTGTTTTTTTTTTTTTAACACAGAGAGTGAAGCCTCCTGACCTTTGAACTTGTCTGTCTCTTTGTCTCTGACCAATCGGACGCTGCGGATGTTGAGCTCTTTGAAGATGACGTCGATGTCGCCCTGCACCGTGTTGAACGGCAGGTTCCCCACGTACGCTGTGAAGGGGGGCTCTGACGGCAGCTCCTTCTGCCTCCGGGGGCCGCCGGCTCCACCGCCGCCGCCAACGCCACTGCCTCCACGGGGCCTGAGGGAGGGGGCAGACAGAGAGCATCATGGGAAATGAGTACGGCTGAACGATTTCAGAAAAAGATTTGATTGTGATTTTTCTGGCAGATATTGGGATTTCAATTCGATTCAGAATTTTCTTTAAATCAAGCTTCAGTGAAGTTTTCACAATGTACAGAAACATTTACAAACTTGACAGAAAATAACATCAAACCATCAAAAGCTTTTAGTCTAACGCAAGAATGAAAACTGAAGGTGAGAGTTGTTTCTAACTTGAAGAAAAAGGTCAATATTTCAAGAGAAAAGGTCAAATTTTGAGATAAAAATATTCCAAATTTTAAGAAATCACTATAACATTATGTCAAAAAAAGGGTGAAATTTCACATTAAAGGTAAAAATTTAAAGATAAAGAACAGTCTATGATAAAAAGCCAGATTTTTTAAAAATGAAACGTAAACATTTTGAAAATGTTTGAGATAAAAAGCTGGAATTATGAGAAATAAAGACAAAATTATGACATAAAAGGCAAATATTGCAAATATTTTGATATTAGACAAATTTTGACTTTTCTCAAAACCCTGAATCTAACACCTCCACTGAGTCTGGACTTTAAATACAATTCTTGTTGTGTATAAACTGGACTTCTTAACCATATTTTTGGTCATAATGACTGCAGAACAAAAAAAAAAACATCTTTGACTCTTAACTTTTCAAAATAATATTAAAAAAAAATCACAGCTTTGGTGATCACATGATCATCATGTCTGAAATTGCGATTTCGATCAGAAAACGATAAATCATTCAGCCTTAGATATGAGGCACAGAAAGAAAAGTTTTATTCCTTTATTTAACATGTTAAAACATGCTTTTATTTTGTAGGGTGCAAAGCCAATTCCTGTGCATGTTTCAGAAACAGGAGTGAAAGGAAACAGCCGAGAGGAGGATGAACAGTAAAAAACAGAGCGGAGCGTTACTGCCCCCTGCTGGTCAGAGAGAGGATCAAACATTAAAGCTGAAACAAAACACCTGACGTCACATAAATCCACCAGCTCCTCTTTTAACATTTCTTTAACCTCAAATGTGTCAGAAAACCAGATACACTTTATTTACAGTAACTGTTTTCTGTTCTACACCAGAGTGACTCAACCACAGAGACAAACTGTTAAAAACTACCTTCCAAAAGCATCAATGCAAGTGGGAACAAGGGACAAAAACAGGGAAAAGTAGCATCAAAAAAAAGTTTAAAGTGGCAAAAATGGTCAAAAAGCAGAAAAAAAGGCAAAAAATTGGGAGAGAACTTAGAAAACGGGCAAAAAAGTAGCAAATAATGGTCCAAAAGTGGTGAAAAAAAGAGTGAAAAATGTTAAAATTAGGTTCAAAGCTGTTATGAGAAGCAAAAACAGAAACTAATTAACTTTTCTGAAACCTGACATTTCTGTTTAAAATCTCCCTTTTTATTGATCTTGTGTATTATTCTAATTTTCTGAAACACTGAATGTTGTGTTTTCATTTTCTGTAAGACATAATCATCAACATTTACAGAATAAATAAAGGTTTGAAATAATTCACTCCCTGTAAAGTCTATATAATATCTGGGTTTCTTTGGTGGACTTTTTTTTTTTTTTTTTTTTAACAAAAATCCAACTTTTTTTCCTATTTGTGTTTTTTTTTTTTACTCAAATGGAGAATAATAATAAAGAATAACAGCCCAAGTGATATCTAGTTTGCCAATTTAACTTAAAATAGCTCTTCTTTTTTTCTTGGAAATTTATTTTTGCAAATGGACAGCATTGAGTTGTATTAATATCCTTTGCAGTCTACATTTGAACATTTTTTAACTATTTACAAAGTGGAGGCGACAATATGCAAAAGTTAGAGTCAGAAAAAAGCATTTTAGAGACAGAAGAGCAACAGAGAATGAAGTACATATTTAAAAATGATGTTAATAATATAACAAGACAAAACAGTATCACATGGGTAGTTTATTTTTTTAATGAAGTTACCTGTTCCTCGTTTTATTTACCTAACATGATGCTCATTTTAATGAACAGTGATTTGTTTATGAACACATGAAATAGGGAACCTGCCTCATAAATCACAATTAGTTTATTTATGTAAATGTTTGCAGCTGTTGTCCTGAAGTTTCTGTAACAAAGAGGCGTTCAGGGTCAGACTCAGATAATGTTCACGTCTGTGAGTAACTGTGTGGTTAACCAGAGATGTTCACTACTTCACAGCTCAAGCTCTTATTTATTTATTTATTTTCTTTTAATGACTTTTCAGAGCACTGACAGTAAAACTTCAAACTAAAGTCTGCACCAGTGCTGAATAATTTACAAAAATAATCTGACTTATTCCTATGTTTCCCATTTCATGTTGTCAAACAAACAAACAAATTATTCTTCATTAAAGAAAGCTCTATATCAAATAAATACAACCAGGAAGAAATAAAAAAAGAGGGTTTTTTTAAATCCTGACAAATTTGATATAATTTGATATATTGAAGTGTGTCATCTTATTTATTTCATTCTCATTTTGAATAAGAAAAACTCATTCAAGGGAGAGAAGAGGGATTTTTGGTAACACATTGTCATAAATTTGTAGCCAATAAGTAATAATTAGGAGTTAATATATGTAAAAGTCTGAATTCATGGTGCAATAGAGGTAGAATAAGGGGTTAATGCCTGCTTAAAAAATACTAATTAGCTACTTATATGCATGTTAATAAGCACTTAGTTAATGGTGAATATGTGTTCCCTAATCTAAAGTGTAACCGGATTTTTTTGTCAAAAAGAAAAACAAGTAGAAACTCTGTTCGCATGAACAGGTACATATAGGAAAAGTAGTACATTATGAAAAAGCTCCATGTTTTTGGTCCCAATTTCACAAAAGTAAACACTGATATTATCCAGACTCTTTACAAATAACAGGGACCAATGTCAAAGGTTTTTTCCTTTTTGCCCTTCAGAGCAAATGCTTACTGTAAAGGAGAAACTTTTTTCATCTGTTAAGCACAAACTTTTTGCTCACAACATACTAAGAAAGTGGACAGCAATACAAAATGTTCAGTAAAAGCTGTAGCCTGTTATTCCTGTAATTTTAATACATAAAAATAAGCAAAACAAACTATTCAATGGCTCATATTATTCATACCCCCCCCCCTGCAAAAAGTCAGTGCCCTGGGCGGGGGCACCCCAGTCTAAAAAGTTTAGACACGCCCCTGTCTGTCACTTCATTGCAGGTTTGTTTTGTTGCTTTGCTCATTAACAGATGGATTTATGCTGAACAGAGAGTTCAGTTCGAGGAATAAATGGAATTACAGAGAAATACGGGACTTAACTTTTCTCCAGGTAAAAGTCAAACAACTTCTCTCGCTCTCTCTCTGATTTAAGTTAATGTGGCTCGCCCATCAGTCCTCAATACATGTTACAAAAAAGGAGATTTTCTTCACTGTACTGAGAAAAACTGATATTTATTTCTGCTTTTTCTACTCAAAAGTTGTTCAGAGTAATATCTTTGAAGAGCAGCAGGTTTTATGCACATGTGTCAATCACATTATTATTATTATAATTATTAATCTGCAAATCAATACATGGAAGGAAAATTTGTTTGTTTAAATTAAAGTCTGCTACGGACAATACAGAACGTCTGTCAGGGTCAAAGAGAAGAAGGAATATTTTTATGACAGCACAGTTTGTTACTTCATTCGTTTACTTGGAGGTTTGTAGTCACAGAAACAAGAGAGGAAAATAATAATATTAATGAATATATAAGCTCAGAGTCTTGCTCGCCTGACAGCTTTTTTCACTGAACATCATGAAAACTTTAACCTGATTTTAAAAAAGTGTCATATCACGGCATTAGGGATGATGTCAAAGATGTAGAGACCTGTTTTCTGTCTGCGTCACTTTAACACACCTGCTCACAAACCAATCATGATGAAACTGAACTCGCTCCTTCAGCAGCGCGTGATATCATCTGACTCATGGCGGCGGATTGAAACACGCCTTTTTCAGACTTATTAAAATAATGGTTTGTTGACGCCTGAAGTGGAGCCTGCCGTTGACAGGTTTGTAATTACGAGCTTTAAGAGTTAAAGTTGTTTTGTTTTGTTTTCCATCTGTTTCAGTCTCTTTGGGAAGTTTTCAAACTGCAGACTCGCTGTAACGCGTCGCTTCTTCAGCTGTGATTGGAGCAGAGCTGCCAGGAGGGAAAATTAACGCAGGAGACGCTTAAAAGTGACGAGACTTTTCAAAACACCCTCCAGAGAGGAACTTTTCTGAAATGCTGTTTCCACTGTTGCCATGTAAACGTCACGCTCGGATTTGCACGTGCGCATTAAACCTACATAAACTCAGTATCATCTTTTAAGTCTCTTCTTAAAACACACTTTTACCGTCTTGCTTTTATGTGATGTCGTCGTCTTTTTATTCCTATTCTTCACTGCTACTATCTCTTCACCTCTTTATTTATTGTCCTCTTTTGTATTTTTTGTATTTATCTACTGACCTCCATATTTATTCATTCGTTTACGAGTTTATTTTAATTATTTATATATTTTTAATTGCGCTTCAGTTATCATTTCAGGCTGTTTTATCCTTTTATTACCTTATTTATTCACTGCTATATTTCATTGTTGTTTTTATCCTCTCTATTGTTCCTGTTTGCTTTTTTACTCCTTCTCACCTCTGGTCCTCATGGTCTCATCATAGGGTCTTGCTCTGCCTGAGTTCTCTTCTCTTTAGCTTCTGTTCGGTCTGTATGATAGTTATTTTTTGATTATTATTATTTTTTATTGTTCATTTCAATGTTGTTCGCTATTTGATTGACTATTTGTTTGTTTGTTTGTTGATTTTGCTGCAGATCTCTGCTGTAAAGCACTTTGTGAACTGTTGTTTTTAAAGGTGCTCTATAAATAAAGTTATTATAAAGTTATTATAAACCATTAAACATACGCAAACAAAAACAAAAACAACAACAGTGACCTACAGTTTCGTTCTTGCACCGCTGAATCTACTGACTACTTTCCAACAAAATGTGCATTTATTGCACTTTTTCTGCAATTAGAGAGGAAGCATTCAATACCGTTATACCTTTGTTGTATAAACGTCTCCTACAGTTATATCGCCACCTACAGGCCTGACATGATACTACAGCGTTTCTGTGTGAGTGCAGATTTTTTTCAGTGCATTCTTGTGTGAGGAGCAGAAACTGAACGAGGAAACCTGTTTTTTTTCACTTTGGTTATTGAAAAAACAACTGAGGCTTTCAGTCTTTTTTTATCTGGAGAAAAACAGAACGAAGAAAATTCTACTGAACTCGAATTATTTCAAGAAGTGGAGAAACTACAGAATCTCTTTTTGTGTTTATTAAATGAAAACTAAAGGACTGAATTTTTAGTTTAGTCTTGTTTTGATGAACCCATCACTCAACCAGGGATGCGTACCTTTCACATTAATACTGATATGATACCAATTTTCAGTACTTTTGTGTGTGTTTATGTGGTAATAAATGTGTAATTGTTTAAAGGTAGGGTCTGCAGGATTTTTCCTAAAAAATAAACTTCTTAAAATCAACTTTTACAGGAACAATAATCATCTCTGGGCCTCTGTAGAGACGTGTGTCAGTGTCTGTATCTGCCTCCTCTTCTGTCTGTATGTTGATGTTTTGTTTGACTCATTTACCTGCAGGAAATCAGGTGTACAGCTCTTTAGTTTCTCTCACCTGATGCTGCAGGTACTTGCCAATCTATTTTTTACCGTTTTTGGTGTTATCACAAAGCAACGACTGTTAACTATGCTATGAGCTACGGTCGGCGGTAGTGAGCATGTGCAGCTGCTGACACTGAGCCACAGAGAAGGAGACGAGTTTGGATGCAGTTTGTTAACAAATAAATAAAACTTAAAGAAAAGACTCTGCCTTTTATGATAAAATCTAGTAAAATATTTCAATTTAACATATTTATTTCTCAATACATAGCCTTCAACAAATATATCAAAACAAAATTCAACTATTTGCACTGGAACATCACAGTTGTTCTTCAAATTTCTTCAACGTGAAAACCTTTGACTCAAGTCAACAAGAACTCAATACATTGAAAACAACTATGCAATGTTTTTTCTTAATGATGCACAAATAAAAACCCAGCTTTACCTACTTCATGCCCACGTCTGACATGAAAATCACCTTTTTCACTCCCTCACAGTCACAAAGATGAGTTTAGGGACTGAAACATTTGATTTTACCCAAATCAGAATTCAGTTAGTCCCTGAAAAAGCACCAAATTCTGTACCAATCCTTATATTCAACTGAAACTTAAGTCTGAAAGTTGTTAGTGGCTGGTGTTGCTTGGTGGAGAGATGTTTCATTTAATTGCTTTAATTCATGAGATTCTTATAAACAATGGTTTGGTTGCACGACTCTTGTTATCTTACACTGTTGCATCCCTTGTGTTTCATTTAAAAGGTGATTTACAGTAAATTAATGCATCAGGACTTATTCTGACTGGCACTTCAGGCATAAAAAAATAAAACAAAATAAAAAGTCATATCCCAAAACCGGCACAATGCATCAGCTGTCAGCGTATCTCATCATATTAATTACACTCATCAATTGATTGTTCATCTCTATAACTACCAACCATAGTTTTTTTGACTCACACTGATATTATGCATCTTATTATGGGATGGAGACGTTGTCAGATCAATCACTAAGTGTGTAAAGGATAAGTATCTCCAGGTTTAAATCTTCTCAATGAATCAAATCATCACTTCCTGTTGTGTTGTTGTGAACTTGTGATGGTTTGATCCTGACCTGAGCTGAGCTTTGAGGAATGTCCCCAATTAGATCTTCACAACAACAGTCTCTGTGGTTTTTTTCTGACTATAAATCTCTCAGATTGAAACCGGTTTTTCTTGTACCTGAAAAATTCTTCTTCTTCCTCTTCTGTTGTTTTATTATTGGTAGCTTTCAGAGAGGCGCTTCTGAAACTAATGAATGAAATAAATCTCTGCAGGAAGCTATATTATAAGTGTCATAAATCTACAATTCACAGGTAATCTCACTATTGATAAGAATAATTATTTTAATAAGTTTTAATAAAGCAGCTTATCCTCACACAGCTGAGACACTTTTCTTGTGTTTGTGAATAAAAACTGACTGATTGATGATCTTAATCATCTGAATAACACATTTATGGATATTAAAGTGAGCTTATATATGTTGTATTCAGACAAACATGAATTAAATGTGATGTTTTCTGTCTCCCACCAGGAGCTGCAGACACCCTGTGGAGCCCAAACACACATTTCAGTTTTCAGATAATAAACAGATTAATCCTCATCAGTCAGAGCAGGAACCAGTGAATAACCTGGTCTCAGTCACATAAATCAGACCCAGTCCCGGAGCAGCAGAGCCGATCAGCCTCATGTTGGAGCCCGTGGATGAATCACAATCTGCGGACACATGATGCAGCCATGCGGGCAGTCTGCAGCCGCAGCACCGCCGCCACCTCCACCTGCTGCGGCCTCCTGCTCCGCTGCTCCCGCCCCCCTCCGGGACTGCGAACCCCCCCGTCACAAACCCTGAACAGATCCTTCTTCTATTTCTACCGAAACCCCGGTCTGATCTCCGCCACATGGGTCCGTTTACGCCGTTAGCCGCATGCTAACACTTAGCCTGTCTGGAGCCGGACCGCGGTGTTTCCTACCCGCTCTCCCCGCTCCCCCCCTCCTCCTGCCCGGGCAGCGCAGCAAGCGCAGGGCGGGACGAGCTCCGGGGCCTGGCCGCCAGCGCCGCGGCTCGTAGCGGACTGAAGCGGGGGACACGGCCCCAGTCTGCCCGGGTTAGTAACCGAGAGGGATGGTGTGCCTCGCCTCTGAGTGGGAGACGAGGGCTTCAACGGCATCGGGGCCAGGGCCAGGAGTATCGACAGCATTAGGCGGTAATGACGACGACACACAGCCTCCTCCTCCAGGATGTGCAGTGTGTGGCTCGCTCGAGTCGACAGGTGTGTCGCGGACTGGCGCTTATGAGTTTCAAATTTTTTTTTTTTTTTTTTTTTATCTATAAACTATATAATCTTATATAAACTTATAATCTACAAACTTATAATCTGGATAGATGGATTCATAAAAATAAGTAATATAAATAAAACTGAGATTAAAAATGAAATAAACTGTATGTTTTACCTAAACATACAAGCATAATAGATTCTCTGGGTGATACGATTGTGATTTGTGAATTATTTACAGTAGAGCCAGACCGATTAACCGGGCCGATTGTAGCGTGTCACCGATAAATCGACATGGTCAATATGAAGCCAATGTATAAACTTTTTTTCATCTGTGTGGAGATTGTGTTGCTCCTGCTCCTGTGTCTCTGTGTGTCACCATTACCTAATATAAGACTTATATGCAGCGTTCTAACATTGCGTGAGATGCTTTTTTGCTAAATAAACAGAGATACGGTTGTGTCCAAAAGTTTACACCCCCCGCCCCCTAGCAGAATTTCAGAATTTTTGGCCTTTTCTCAGAAAATATGAATGATAACACAAAATCCTTTCTATCACTCATGGTTTAAGGTAACCATCGTCACCTGTGATCTGTTTGCTTGTAATCAGTGTGTGTGTGTGTGTTAAAGAAAAACAGGGTCATTTTGGAAGTTTCTGTTGTCATTGTGATTTAAAAAGAGTAAACACAGTTGTTTGTTAATAAATGTCTTTATGGTTTTTCTCTACCATGGGTAGTGGAACCTTTACTTGCTGTCGTTAGGCAACATCACATGCACTCACTCCTATGGGTATGTTTTGTATGGCGAGAGGAAGGAGAAGACACACAAACTGCACAAAAATAACTTCCTGTTCAACCAGGGAATCAAACCAAGAACCTTCTCGTTGCAGGGTAACTGCACCAACTACTGCACCACCGTGTAGCCTTAGTCAAGACTTGGAAAACAAAACAAATCCACCCAGTAAGTAAGCAAGCATCGTGTCCATCCTAAGGCGTTTACCAGCCTGTTCTTCACGTTAGAGAGGAAACCTGAAACTAGAGACGACTTCTGCTGAAGTTTAATTTCCTCAACAGAAATAAAGTTACGACAATTTAATCAAAACAAAAGCACAGTTCTGGTTAAATGTTTTTCTGACGCTGTGGGAAGAAGAAACCAAGAAACACAAACATTAGAGTCCTACAAGGTATTTATTTACAGAAGATATTTGACCTTTTCCAGAAAATATAACCTCTTTGTTATAAGGTATCTACTTTAATATATATATATATATATGTATTTACTACTACAACTATATCAAACATATGTACAGTCAGTGATAAACGCTCTTCTCTCTGTTTGAAGATAAAAGTTAGAGCTAAGGTTTTAAGCCCTTACAGGAACTTTGACAGATCTTTTCGACACTAGAATATCTGATTAGATCTTGACAGTTTGTCGTCTTTTAGCAGGGCTCTGTTTGGATTTATATGGGAGATTTTCTACAGCTCAAGAAGGGTCCAGATTTGGGGGGAACTTTGGGGGTAGAAGACATCTTGCAATTTTTGTGCAACAGGGCCTCATAGGAAACAACAATGAAGTCGATAAACTTTTGAGAGGTTCTTCAAGGATTGATTCAACACAACTTTGGTGGACCCCAAACAGGTCCTTAGCTTTTCAGTGGTTTTGTTCTTGCAGACGTCTTGTTGGGTTCATGGGGGGCTTACAAGGACTCAAAGAGGTTGGAGATCTGTTTTTTTAAAGCTCTGTATCGTCCTGTGGGTCTTCATGGTGCTCTTATCGAGACCAGTCATCAACTCTCAGAGACGCTTTTGAAGGTCTTGGTATCTTCTCAGATCAGGTTTGGTTAAAGTTTTCAGTTTTAAAGATCAGTAATTTGATCCTGAAACTCAACATCTCTCTGTTAATAGTTTCCCAGATCCTCGTGGTCCTTGTCGACCTGCTCGATGGCGGTGGAGTAGAGACCGCGTAGATCTGTCAGAGAAGCTGGTTCCAGGAGTGAACCACAGACGTGGATGGTGAGGTGTTTGGAGAACACCTGGGTTCTTCCTTTCAGCTTAAAGGAGTTTCTGATTCTTCAGGGATTCCCTTCAGGTTTGATGGTGGGGAGTCGCTCTGACGGGGCGCCGGTCTACGCTGCCTTAGGTCTCTGGTTTGGGGGTCGGTTTCTTCAGAAGTCAAATTTTTCCCCAAAGACTGGAAACAGAAACAATGTGAGACTTTCACTGAGGAGTCTGAGAAATAAACTGGACATAAAACTCTAACGACGGGTTGGTTTACCTGGTTTTCAGCCAGAGCCTCTTTGGCCATGTAGTGCTCTCTCTTTATCTTCATCTCCACCTCCTCAGGGATGTCGGGCACCATCAGGTCGATCAGGCGGCCGACGAAGAAGACCACATGCTGAGGAGGAGAGAAGAAGAGCATCCATCAGCACTATAAGGATGGGTATTGATAAGATTTTATGGATATCGATTCCCCTTATCGATCTGATTCTCTATCAATTCTCTTATAGATTCCTAAAGTACGATTTTACAGGTTTTCTTTGGCAGCAACATTTTATAATGTGTATAAGTTGATAAGTCTTAAATTGGTCACTGGATCTGAATATCTCAAGACATGAATAAATGAAGATAAGTTATATGTTCTCCAATTTTTCTTCTCTCTCTCTCTCTCTGTCTAACATGAGTCTGGTTCTGTCCGAGGTTTCTGCCGTTAAAGGGAAGTTTTTCCTTGCCACTGTAACTTTGCTAAAAGCTGCTGCAAAGTGCTTCACTCATGGTGGATCAAGATGAGATAAGATTCCTTATCCTGTCTTGATGTTGGGTCTCTGTTAATAAAATAATAAAATACTCTAACATTAACAGGTATCAACCTGCTAATGTTTTGTAAAGTGTCTTGAGATAACGTTTGTTAGGATTTGGCGCTATATAAATAAAGATTGATTGATTGATTGAAAAAAAAAAAAAATCACGCGTCACATGACATAATGCATTATCTATTTTCATGTTATTGACTGAAAAAAGATCAGAGATGTAAAGAAAGCACTTTTCAGCTTTCTGAGAGAGTCAAAAATAATTAACAGAATCTAAAGTTGAGGACATGATGTCACACACTCTTGTACAGTAGGTGGCGGTATGAACCTGCCATTAAATGACAGAAGAAGAAGAACCTTAAAACAACTTTTCTTTTACCCTCTTGTTGTAAAACATCTGCCTGTTAGTATTTGGACATGTAGAGTTCTCTGTGTTGTTCTAAAAGAGGAATTATGACATATTTCTGTGATGAAAGTTAAAATTCTGCTTTCAGAATTTTCCTGCTAACTGCTAGCATGTCAATGGGATTTCCCATATCTTGTTAGCATCGAGCTAACACTACGTTTACTATGTCGTTTTCTGTACAATAGTAGACGTATAACATGTTAAATGTATTGAATATGAATCTTTTGTGAGACAGTAATTTACATTTGTGTGTTTAGTTTCTAAAGTAAAACTTTACACAGAAAATCCTGAATCAGAGTTTTTTTGCGAAACTCTTCTGTAGCTGCTAAGTGAAGCTAACTGAGGCAGAGAGAGGACGTAAGATCCAAACGAATAAAGAGTTGATAAGAGAAATCGTTAAGCAAGAACACTGAAGATATCGATGGATTGAAACATTTCTTATTGATTCCAAACAGGAACCAGTTCTCGATACCCATCCCTGGTCAGGATAAGAAAGGAGGAGCTGCAGATTGCGATGACCTGACCTCGAACACGATGACAAAGGTGAGTCTGATGGCGAGGAGGTGATAGTACTCAGGAAGGAATTCTCCGTCTTGGTCCCTGAAACCTCGATACCTGCAGACAACAACAGAGTCAGAGAAAGTCCTGATCATCACAGGATCTAACATGAAGACGACTGAAGTGCTCCACTCACTCCTCATTCTGTCACATGTTGAGGCTGCAGCTTATTTCCAAACATTTTAACAGAAATATTTCTACATTTGAGACCTGAGCAGAAATAATAAATGATACTGAGGCTTCTAACAGTAAGATACCATGAAATATTTAATAAAGTATAAAGTATCTGTTCCAATATACTCACTTTGACCTTGTATTTTCACACTTTTGGACCATTTTTTAACATTGTCTGACTGTTTTTAAAGGTTCACTCCATTTTTTCTTGACAATTTTTGCTACTTTTGGACCGTTTTGCAAAAAACTGTGTGTGTTACAAGTTTAATCCCACTTTTTTTTGCCATTTTTTGTTGACTTTGGCTATTTTCACCACTTTTCACTGTTTTTCGTCACTTTTTTCACCATTTTGTTACTTTCTGAATTTTTAAAGTTTCGTCCAAAATTTTCTTGCTTGTTGCTTTTTTGCCATTTTAGTCACTTTTCCCTTTTTTTTCCACTTCGGACCATTTTTTATTCCTTTTTGAGTATTTCCAGGTTTTGCCCCGATTTAAATGTACAGCAAAAACTGTATCTAATATTTTGACACATTTCAGGTTATAGAAATATTTCACTGTCTGCAATTAGAATATTGCAACAGGACAGATTGACATTTGGGTCAATGAGGTGACGTCCCCTTTTTTTGTGTCTGAGTACAATATTTCCTTCCATCATGAATTGAGTATTTCATCACATGTATTTCTTTATTCTATGAAACCTGTGTTATTTGAACACATCTTTAAACTATTAAAATATAACATGTTTTTTTGTGTTTTGGTACCTCAAACCCCCAAAATGTCAGGTGGTGCAACCGTCCTGACAAGTATCCACAGTAATTAAACTCTAAAAATTGAATGTCAGTTATTGTAAATGGAAATTAAAAATACAGTGGCATTATTTTATGCTTCAACCTTTTTAAATAAAACATTCTTTGCAAATAAAAAGAATTTTAAAGCTGTTGAGAAATGTAAAAAACTTTTGTCCCGTAATTTTCACCTTGTCAAATGTCAGGGTGGTGCAACCGTAACATTAGACTTTTATTTTAAAGTGAAGAGAATAAAACAGGAAACAGGAAACTGCATCAGCCAGAGGAGCCCAAATGACATTTGTGACCAAGTGGAAAAGTTTGTAGATTTCTCTGAAATACTGATAAAAAAGGTTTTTTCACTTCATTGGTGACTGGAACAATTTCCATGTCAGGTGGTACAACCAATGAAATAATATGAAATGTTATTTTAACATCAAATTATTTATCTTATTCACAAATAAAAGAAATGAAACACACAAAATGAAAATGTATGAGTCACTACAGACACTTGAGAGATACTTGCGTTATTAAAGTGTGTCTTTTTTATTGTCCTTGTATATTTATATAAAAGTATATAAACCAACGTGGTGGACTGTAAAAACCCACGTCAAATTAAAAATACTAAAAAATAATGAACCTAAAAACTTTGAAATGTTGGTCAACTACTGAAATCTGTTAGAAAACATAATTCTTCTCTCAGAAATATGTTTTTATCCATTTTCCAAGAACTTTTTAAAAATAAGTTTTTAGACCCTCTTTTTGTCATTGACCCATTTAATTGAATTTGTGATTAACTGCCCAGCCCTAGTTGGCGGGCTGAACCTTGAATAATTCAAGAATAATTCTTGTTTTTACATCTAAATCTTTGAGAACCGACCTGCAGGGCGAGTGGTGTAGGCTGTAGTTTCGCGGTGAAGTGGACAGAGTGAAGTTGATGTAGCCGCTCAGTGAGCTGTGCCTGGTGTAGCGATAATACAGACGAGGAACGAAGGAGGAGGTGAACGCGATGAGGAAGGCCTGGAAACAAAGGGTCAAAGGTCAGCGTGCGCTCACTACTGCAGAGTCGCTAAAGTCAGATTAATGAGCCGGGGAATCTTACGTTACTCAGGACGGCGATGTGTGAGATGAACTGAAGGATGGAGAACCAGATACCGATGTCCTGAGCTCGCTCCACCACCGGGCGGCGATATTCGGTCACAAACTTCTGAGCGTCCAAACGAATCTCCACCCAGTTATTGATGAGGGCGAAGAGCGGAGCGAGCGGACACGCCGCCACGAAGATGGTGATGAAGCCGAACTGGAGGACTGAGGAGGAGAACACGAAACACCTCACAGGACGTCACATCTAACAGCCAATCAGAGCGCAGAGCTGAACCATCACGTCAGACTCACCCATCTCCAAGTATTCGCTGAAGAGGCCTTCACAGACCAGCAGCTGGTAGTCGGCCTGCCACGGAGAAATCACCTCCTCCTCCGTCTTCACCTCCTCCTCAGTCTTCACCTCCTCCGTCTCCGTCTTCACCTCCTCCTGAGTCTCCTCCCCCGTCTTCACCTCCTCCTCCCCCGTCTTCACCTCCCTCTCCACCCCTGTCTCCTTCTTCACCTCCTCCGTCTGCGGCTTCATCTTCCTCTTCTGCCACCAGGCCTTCACCTTCCTGCCAAAACATCTGGCGTCAGTCGGAGATCTTGGTCACATGACTCTTTGGTTTGATTTACAACCACAACAAAGATCAAACTTTTTCACAAACTTTCATCTTTCAGTATCTTGTTCTCACACGTAATACTTTGATTCTAGTTTTCACACGTTGGTATCTCTACCTCACCTGTCAACATCTGTCTTTAACACATTGCTATCTTGTTAACGAAGACAAAACAAGATACTTGTGAGCATCTTGTTAACTTCCTCACAGTTTGTTTGTTCTCGTTTATCTTGTTGTATAAGTTCAGAAACATGTAAACATTCATAAATCTTGTTCTGTAAAGTCAGTATCTGTTTGCACACTAGCATCTTGTTCTCTCCAGATTAAGCCATTTCCACATGTATCTTGTTCTGTAAAGCCGTTGTCCTGTTTGTATCCTTACATCATGTTCTCTGAAATGTATCTTGTCTTCAATCATAGATCTTGTCAATATTCATCTTGTTTGCACTCAATTATCTTGTTCTGTAAAGTCAGTAACCTGCTACACTCTTGAATCTTTTTTGTTGTCAAGATTGATCTTGTTTGCACTCATATATCTTGTTCTCTCAAGATTAATGTAATTTAAATTGAAAAAATTAAATGTATCCTGTTCACACTTTTTAAAATCTTGTTTGCACTTTTGTATCTTGTTTGTACCTCACCCTTCTGTTCCGTTTACACTTGTGAATCTTGTTTTGTCAAGATTAAATAATTTGCACTTATGTATCTTGTTCTGTAAAGCCGTTGTCCTGTTTGTATCCTTACATCATGTTCTCTGAAATTTATCTTGTCTTCAATAATAGATCTTGTTTTTTAAAGTCAGCATCCTGTTCACACTTAGTATCATGTTTTCTTGTGATTAACTAGTTTGATTTTTTTCAAATCTTGCTCTGTATAGTCAGTGTCCTCTACACTGATTTATCTTGTTCTCCAATCTTGTTCTTGCTCTAATCTCTCATCTTGTCCACACTTTCATACCTTGTTTGTACCTTGCCTTGTACTTTTTGTTTCATTTACACTCTTAAATCTTTTTTGTTGTCAAGATTTATCTTGTTGGCACTCAATTATCTTGTTCTCTCAAGATTAAATAATTTGCACTTATTGTTTCCTTAAATGTGTCCTGTTCACCCTTTTTTTGATCTTGTTTGCACTTATGTATCTTGTTCGTGACTCATCCTTCTGTTCTGTTTACACTTGTGAATCTTGTTTTGTCAAGATTTATCTTGTTTGCACTCAATTATCTTGTTCTGTAAAGTCAGTAGCCTGTTTATACTTTGTATCATGTCTTCTTATGATTAACTAGTTTGATTTTTTTCAAATCTTGCTCTGTATAGTCAGTGTCCTCTACACTGATTTATCTTGTTCTCCAATCTTGTTCTTGCTCTAATCTCTCATCTTGTCCACACTTTCATACCTTGTTTGTACCTTGCCTTGTACTTTTTGTTAATTTACACTCTTAAATCTTTTTTGTTGTCAAGATTTATCTTGTTTGCACTCAATTAGCTTGTTCTCTCAAGATTAAATAATTTGCATGTCTTGGTTCCTTAAATGTATCCTGTTCACACTTTTTTTTTAATCTTGTTAGCACTTTCATACCTTGTTTGCACCTTGTATCTTTTGTTTCATTTACACTCTTGAATCTTTTTTGTTGTCAAGATTTATCTTGTTTGCACTCAATTAGCTTGTTCTCTCAAGATTAAATTATTTGCATGTCTTGGTTCGTTAAATGCATCCTGTTCACACTTTTTTTTTTAAATCTTGTTAACACTTGTGAATCTTGTTTTGTCAAGATTTATCTTGTTTGCACTCATATATCTTGTTCTGCAAAGTCAGTATTCTGTTTGCACACTTACATCTTGTTCTCTTAAGATTAAATTATTTGCATGTCTTGGTTCGTTAAATGCATCCTGTTCACACTTTTTTTTATCTTGTTTGCACTTTTGTATCTTGTTTGTACCTCATCCTTCTGTTTCGTCTACACTTGTGAATCTTGTTTTGTCAAGATTCATCTTGTTTGCACTCAATTATCTTGGTCTGTAAAGTCAGTATCTGTTTTGCACCTATGTTCTTTAAAGATTCTCAACTAGATATGATATTTTGCTCTTTTAAATGTATCTTGTTTGCATGTTTATCTTGTGTGAGTGTGTATTTACGGGAGGACGAATTCCTGGACGTTGTTGATCAGCTGTTTTCCCACCATGATGACGAGCAGCTCCTGCGCCAGTTCGATCAAACATCCTCCAGCTCCGCACTTCAACACAAACACAGATCAAGATTAAAGTGACACAGTCTTCCTGTGATCCTGTTCTCATCAGAAACTTTGTAAAAACCAGAACCTGCTGTAATGAAATCTTAAGTTCACCCATGAAAATAAAGTTTTTATCAGGAATTAGTCAGTGACAGACTCACATCTTCATTACGAACTCCAAACAGAGTGTTGTAGTGTCCGGGATAACCAACAAACCTGCTCACACATAAACAAACAAACAGTTAAACAAACAAACAAACAAACAAACAAACATTCATAGGACTCCAGACTAGGGCTGAACGGTTTTAGAAAAAGATCTAATTGCGATTTTTCTGGCAGATACAGCGATTTCAATTAGATTCACGATTTTCTTTAAAACAAACTTTAGTGAAATTTTCACAATTTACAGAAACTTTTACAAACTTGACAGAAAATTACATCAAACCATTGAAACATCAAAAGCTTTTACTCTAATGTGAGGATGAAAATAAAAACTGAAGGTAAGAATTGTTTCAGACTTTGAGATAAAAGGTCAATATTTTAATATGAAAAGTGGAAATTTTGAGAAATAAAGACAAAATTCTGAGACAAAAAGTCAATAAACTTCCAGAGTTTAAGAAATCAATTTGACATCAAGTTAAAAAAGTCCAAACTTTCTCATTTAAGGTCAAAAGTTTAAGACGACAAAAGTCTAAGTTGAGAAATAAAGACAATGTTTGAGATAAAAAGTCAAAATTCTAAGATTTAAGTCAAAATTATATAAAATAAGTGCAAAATTAAAGGATAAAAGGCAAAAAAAAATATTTAAAAAAGAAGATTTTTAGTTAAATGGTCGAATTTTGACTTTTCTCAAACCCAGAGTCTAACACTTATTCTTGTTATTCTTTTAAATTGTAATTTTAGTTATAAAAATTGAAGGACAAAAAGAGCTATCTTTGACTCTTAACTTTTAAAAATGATGTAGTGCTTATAAAATAAAATAAAATAAATAAAATAAAATACAAAACAATTAAAAACAAAATTCAACAATCCCAAAGAAAAAAGTATTTTTCCAACAGTCTCACACTCAAAGACAGGTGTGTGTGAAACAGCTGATATAACAGATCCTGGGTCAGTCAGGAGAAAATAAAATCACAGCTTTATCGATCACATGATCACGATGTTTGAAATTGCGATTTCGATCAGAAAACGATAAATCGTTCAGATCTACTCCGGACACATGAGTGAGAGAGAAGTTCAGTTTAAGGTGAAAGTAAAGGAGTCAGAGCCGCTCACCTTCCTTTGAAGAACGCGATGTAAACTGGAGACGAGTAGAAGTTCACGAACTGGAAGACGAAGACTTTGAGGATGAACATGTCTTCGTATTTAGTCTGAGTTCGATGCATCTCTGAGACAGAAAAACAACAAAATCTGATCCAACGAACGTCTGAACGTTTATTTTCTGAGCAGTTTCTTTATTAAATGGTCTCAGACTCAAATCAGGTCCATGTGTGTAAATCTGGATCAGAACAATCTAAATCTGGGAGGAACCTGATCCACATCAAGACTTTCAAACACAACCTAATCCAGGTTACAAGATTTCTATATGTTGTCCACAGGAGGGCGCCACAGTCAACACTATTGCAATCCTTTACTTATTAACAGTCTCTGAAGTTTTCAGCTTCATTCTAAAGATTCATCACTTAGGAGAAAAACATCACAAATGTTTTGGTATGAAATTCCTGATGTTTAGTTCCTGTATTTCCGCCCCCTGATTGGTTCAGGACAATCGTTTTTTTTTTTATCTAAATCCAACATAAACAGTCTGTTTGATAAGACTGAAACCAAAACTAGATTCCTTCCTGTTATAAGTTATTTGGTCATTTTAAAAGTTCTGTATTAACAAACTTTGACTTGGACGTTGGTTAAATTTAAGTGGCTGTTTCATGATTCAAACTTTAATCTAGAGCTGCACAACATATATAAATTTGGACTCTCTGACCCCCGTATCATTGTTTTTTCACCTCCTCCTTATGCTGTATGATTTCATAAGCTGACATAAATCTTGAAACAGTCGTAGTTTAATGTCACAGTAAAGCGTCGCTAAAAGTTCGCTTTGTTCCTGTAGAAATTGCCTTTTTTTTCTTTTCAAGGGATTGAACCATTGTGCTTGTTCTGGAAATGTCTCTAAACTTATATTATTCAAAAATATTATTCAAGCAGCCAAAAAATAGATAAATAAATGCAGAAGGAGGACAAACTCTGTGAGCCACTGTGTCTCTGGCTCCGGTGCGCAGGAGCAGGCGCAGGAGCAGCAGCGCAGCATGTTCACTTATTTAATAAATATCCTATAATACTATCTGGTCGTGGAGAGAAACTGGGTCTGATCTGATGTGAGAAGAATCTCTGTCAGTAAATCTTTGAGATCAATATCAATAATTAACAGATATCAGCATGACTAAGACTCTTTATTAGAGTCTGTTATTAGCATTTCAGGGAGAATTCAGCTCAACAGAGAGAAGTGGGAACTCAAACAAATATCAGAATATTTTATTTATATATTTATTTATATTTATTTTATATATCTTATTTATAATATTAGAATTAGGAGAGAACTGTGACTCACCCCAGCGGGTGAGGATCAGAGCCAGTGAGGTGTAAACTCTGGACAACATGAGGATGACCAACAGGTTCAACACTGATCCTGATATACTGGCGATCCGGGCGGCCTGGACACACACACACACACACACACACACACAAACACACAAACACACAAACACACACACAGATAAATATGTGATATCAGTCTGTACGTTGTGAAGTAGGGCTGAACTATTCCAGAAAAAGATCTAATTGTGATTTTTCTGGCTGATACAGCGATTCCAATTTGATTCACGATTTTCTTCAACTAGATCAAACTTTAGTGAAGTTTTCACAATTATGTCTTTGTAAATGTTTGAACTGTCTTTTAATGTAGTTTGGTAACTTTGTAGTCTTCGAAAAATGAGATTACACTCCTACTTTTATTTTTGACTTCCATTCTTAACAAAGACTGAAACTCTGTTTTCCAGTTATAAAATTATACTTTTCACCTTTAAAACTCTTTATTTCTGTTTTAAGACTCTGTTTTTCAGTTCTATTTGAGATAAAACTTCTTAAGTTTAAGAAATCAGTTAAAGATTATGTGAAAAAAGTCCAAACTTTCTCATTTAAGGTCAAAATTTTAAGATGACACAAGTCTAAGATAAAAAAAGTCTACGTTTTGTAACAAAGGCAAAGTTTGAGATAAAAAGTTGAAATTTTGATATAAAAAGTCAAAACTCTAAGATTTAAGTCAAAATTATACGAAATAAATACAATATTTTAGGATAAAAGGCAAAAAACCCAACAATTTAAAAATACGATTTTTCGATTAGTTGTTAAATTTTGACTCTTCTCAAAATCCTGAGTCTAAAACCTATCCCTGTTTTTTCTAAACTGGACTTTTTAAATTGTATTTTTAGTTTTAAAAACTGAAGAACAGTAAGATCTTTGACTCTTAACTTTTAAAAATGATGTAGTGCAAAATATCCTTAATTGTGTCAAATTAAATAAAATAAATCAACAACAATCCCAAAGAAAAAAGGATTTTTCCAACAGTCTCACACTCAAAGACAGGTGTGTGTGAAACAGGGCTTCGTCCTGGTGCCTCTGTTTTTTCTGTTTGAGCTCACGTTGATGGAAAAAAGCTCCAGTGAAGCAGAGTCGTACTCACAGAGAGACTGACGAACTTGTTCCCGGACTCGTAGATGACGATTCTGAGGATGCTGCGATACAGGATGATGCCCATGAGGAACATCAGCACCACGATGATCTGCACACAGAGATCACGGTCAGCAAACACAAAAAGATGCAAAGAGATTTAACCAAAGGCTGCAACATCTACACTGTGTAAAAAAACTTCACATTAAAATAACAGAAAAACACTGGCAGCAGAGATTCATAATGGATTACAGTACATAACTGTGAAATGATGGTAAATTCTTGGTAAAGTAGAGTTATCTTACTGTCATAAACTCTAATCCAGCCATTCTCAACCTGTGGGTCCTGACCCCAATGGGGGTCGCGAGATGATTTTTGGGGGGTCCCCATATCATTTGACAAAATTTAATTAATATTAAATGACAAAAATCCAGGCAGGGTTGTTTGAGTTTTTTTCTGCCTTGTTATTCTTCAGAAATTTATTGTATCAGCGAAGTTTACAGTTCAGCTAAATTACAGTGTTTTACCTGAACGAGTTCAATGAGCAAAAGTTGACAAACTCGTTCACATTTTCACTGCAAAAACTGAAATCTAAGCAAGTGTTTATGTCTCATTTTTGGGAAACAATGTCTTTTTATTCTCAATATGAGACTCATTCAAGTGACCAGTCCAGAAAAATGTCTCATTTCAAGTTATTTAAAGACAAACATGACGTCTGAATTCCTTCAAACAAGTACAAAAAAACTTGTATTACGACATTCAAATTTCAAAAACTTGAAGAGAATTTTTTCTTATCTCACTGGCAGATATTTTTGACTTGTTACAGCAATTCAGAAATTATTTTTGTCTTTAAATAACTTGGAAAAAATGGAAAATACAAAAATATTGACTCTTTTTTTTGTTGCACTCGACAACATAAACGTCCAGAAACAAACTTAGGCTGTTTTTGTCCTCACTCTCTTGTTAAAATTTTAATCACAATGAGTTGATTTTTGCTTTCTTAAATCAAAATAAAGAAAAATTTCTGGGGGCCCAGATACCAGTGCATGTTAAATCAGGGGTTGTGACTCAGAGAGGTTGAGAATGGCTGCTCTAGTCCAATATACAGGACATATAAAAAAAAAAAAAAGCAGGTAAATGACTGTTAATTACAGCTGCCAAACAAAAAAACTTAAAGTAATAAATCCTTATTAAAAAGATGTGCAAATGCATTTTATTTCCAGGAATTTTCATTGAGAGTTCTGAGAAAAACATCATTATTTTACTGATGTCTTCGACAGCCAGTCTACGCCACAGAGCTTAGACTCACCATGACGAGGATGACCATGCAGCCAGTCAGAGTTCTGTTAAATCTCTGATTCTCAGGAAAGTACGGTTCCTCCGCCCCGGTCACAGGGTTCCTGATGGTTTTCGGCGCCATGGCTGTGAACTCTGGACGCGGTCGCTCCTGTGGACGGCGTTCATGAACATAAACCATCATCGTTTAACTCATTGACTGTATATAGAATAAACAGTGTGGCTCCGCCTGTCACCGTACTACAATTTTGAAGCCAAAAACCCCGTTTCTCTAGCTGCCATTGTGCAGCCAGAGTCTGCGCAGTAGAAAATTTCCGGTGGAGGCAAGTAAAAAAGAGAAATAAAAATATTTATTTCTTCTTCTTCAGAAGGTTTAGTCTCCTTTTGGCTCTTTCCTGAAGTTTCTTATATCCCCGATAAAAACTACTCACGAACGGCAGCTGTCAACTATCGTAAAACGAAACTTATATCACGGTTTTTAACGTCCAATAACTAATGAGAAACTAACTTCTCAGAAAAAAAACACCTGAACACCATGCAGCCAGATGACATCATCATACCACCTTAGAGTAAGGATGAGAGAAACGTTTCTACCAGGTATCGTAATTTTTTAAAGTTTTCCCGGCTCATATCTGGAATACATGGGGAGGCGGGGCTTATGACCTATACTGCAGCCAGACACCAGGGGGCGGGGCTTATAGCCTATACTGCAGCCAGACACCAGGGGGCGGGGCTTATGACCTATACTGCAGCCAGACACCAGGGGGCGGGGCATCTGCTGGAGGCTTCAGTTTGAGCCGAACGTCGTTACGTCCACTCATTATACAGTCAACCTCACACAACGCTCAGAGGTTTTCAGATATTCACGACCTCGTACCTCGATGTCCTCAAACTCAGCACAGTCCCAGCGATGAGCCAGAGTGGAACACGTTCTTTTCCAGTACTCCAGGAAGGTGACGGCCCACAGCGACATGAAGACGCTGAGAAACACCGTCCCTCCGTTATCGAAGAGGAGACCTGTCTGTTAGACATGACAGTGAGGTGACCAATCACTGAGGGAGGAGGTGATGATGTCAGAGAGTGACAGGTACCTTGTAGGTGACACAGATGCTGGAGTAGTTCCAGTGAGTGCAGATGTTACAGAGAGGACACATGACGAAGAAACCTCCACTGTCACACAGCTCCGCCCTAAAAAACAGAGAGAGAGAGAGAAACCTGAGCGTCATCGGCATAAAGGCAGAGTTTTTATTTTAACCTTTCAGCTCCTTTTACATTTCTTAACTTCATTATTTTACTTTGAATTGTAGGTCTGCAATTTCTTAACTTCTTCTTTTTCAAGTTTGGGGATCTGAAGTAGGGCTGGGTAATTCATCGCAAATTAAATTAAATCACAATCTGACCTGTTGCAATGTTCAAATCGCAGACACTGCAACATTTCTTTAACCTGTGTCAGAAAACCAGATAAACTTACCAGTCGGTATTTTCTTCTCTACACCAGTGTTACTCAAACATACTCAACCAATGAGCCATATTGTTGAAACTCACCCATACAAAACAATCTAAGTGGTAAAAAAATGGTAAAAATTACAAGATGCAGCTATAAAAATAAGTCTAACATGGCAAAAAAATGATCCAAAAGTGGTTAAGAAAGAGTGAAAAGGGATTAAAACGGCCAAAACCCCAAAAAATAAATAGGCAACAACATTCTGAGAAAACTTGGAAAATAGTCAGACTGCTGCAACAATCGGGGGAAAAGTGACAAAAATGGCAAAAAATTGGGATAATACTAAAAGAAAAGTGAGAAAGTAGCAAAAACTGGTCCAAAATCGATAGAAAAAAAAGTGGAAATGGACTTTAATGGGTATAAATAAGCAGTCATGAGAAGCAAAAAAGGGAATGTCATGGGTATTTGTCATGTCAGAATTAGTGTCAGGGTTCGTTTCCAACAATGTGTTTTTTAAAAAAAGAACCAGTGGATGTTGGATCTAGAAATAATTGCACAAAAAATTGCAATACAGTGAAAAATAAACACAAATAGATTATTCTTGAAAATCGTTCAGCCCTAATCTCAAGGGGTAGGGTAATGATTTAATATCTTTGGAGGCAAATGTTGAAAATATGTTGTATCAGCCTCAGGTTGTTCCTCTGAGAGAGATTTCAGCAACAGAGGAGGAGGATTCTTAACCACAAACCTCTGTCTTTGTTTGTTGTCAGTTAAAATGTGACAAAATTATTCCAATGGAAAGCTGAGAGAGAATATAATAAAACATTATTTCTAATTTTTGCATGGCATCACCCACATTTCTCTACTTTTTACACCAGAATGGGGGCGGGGCCTGGAGTGACCCCTGCAATCTGATTGGCCATCCCACATCCTAAACACGATAGGTCAGTTTTATTAAAATTCAGTCAGACTCTGTTTCAAAAGTTTGACCAGAGTTTGTTTTAAATGTGATGTTACACATTTTATTTAGTTTTTATTGTGACTCAAATCTTACTCATGTTGTTGTTTTGTTGTGTTATTGTTCAAAGTTAAGAACAGGAACTTCTACATCGTACCTGAGCGTGAGATGGTCAGGTGTTTATGATGCAACTTTGTAAATATTAATTCACTGTAAAAGTCTGAGCCCCAGTTTGTCTGGAAGCTCTTCAGGCTGAACTCACGCTGGAACATCAGTGGCCATGAGCAGAAACCCCACGAAGAAGATCACAGTCCCAACGATGGAGGCGGGAACCAGCCAGCCGGTGTAGAAACCTGCAGAGAGAGAGAGTCTGTATAATAAAAGTCTTCAGCAGCTTTAGGACCTGGATGTAAAACTGTAGATAGTTTCTGAAGTTACCGAGCCAGGCGAAGTAAAGAGCGATCTTCTCTCCAAAATAAGCCCTGATGTGGTCCAGAGGCTGGTAGCGCCTCCAACAGGACCATCTGGCCCAGTATTCATACAGGATCTGTCTCAGACTGAGGGACTGGGGGGGCACGGGGGGGCTGGGGGGCTTGAAGTCACCCTGTAAAAACACACACAGCAAAAACAGAAGATCCAGATCAGGTCTCAGAACTTTAAAGGTCTGATCAGAGTCTTAGGGTCTGGTCTTGGGGTTTAAAGGATGAATCTTTGGAATCAGGTCAGTGTTTGGGATTAAAAATTTGGGCCGTGGATTGAAGAATGGGGGTTTCAAGGGATATGGTTTTGGTCTAGGATTTTAGGTTCAGAGACTATGGTTGGTGGTTTTGAGATTGATTTAGGACTTGGGTTGTGGTTTAGGGGGGATAGGCCAAGGTCCTGTGTGAGGGTACCATGGATTTGGGCTGTGCGTTATGATTGAGGTTCTGGGGTTAAGAATTCTGTTTTCAAGTCAAGGTTTGGGGTTAAGCTTTTGGGATTGATGAGGAATATGGGCAGTGCAATGTGGATTTGGGATCCCAGTTGAAGTATGGGGTTTGGGGGGTCAGGGGCAGAATTTGGATTGTGGATTGGGTTTTAAAGTTGGGGGGAATGTGGTCGTCGATTTGGGGTTTTGAGGATGATTATTGAGAATCAGGACAGGGTTTGGGGTTGGACCTTTGGGATTAAGGACATTGGATTTGAAGAATCAGGGGTTTAAAGGCATGTGGTTTTGGTATCAGTCTCAGATTTGAGGTTTTGGGACTGTAGTTGGTGGTTTGTGAGATTGATTTTGAACTTGGGTTGTTGTTTCAGGGGATTGGCCAAGGTTCTGTGTAAGGGTATTATGGATTTGAGGTTTGGGTTATGATTGAGGTTCAGAGGTTTGGAGGTTTGGTTTTAGGATTGATTTAGGATTTGGGCTGTGAAATGTGGATTTGGGATCTCTGTGGAAGTTTGGGGTTTGGGGGTTAGGAAGAGAATTTCAAAGTTGTGGATTGGGGTTTCGAGTTGGGGGAATATGGTTGGGGTTGTGGGAATTGGGGTTTTGAGGATGAATACTTAGAATCAGGTCAGGATTTGGGATTAAAGATTTGGATTGTTGTTTGGAAGAATGGGGCTTTTGACCAATATGGTTTTGTTTTAGTGTAAGATTTTGGATTTAGAGACTGTGGTTAATGGTTTTGAGATTAATTTAAGGCTTGGGTTGTGGTTTAGGGGATGGGCAAAGGTTCTGAGTATGGGTCTTATGGATTTGGGATTTGGATTGTGATTTAGGTTCTGAAGTTTGGGATTTTGGAATCATGTCAAGTGTGAATTTTGGGATTGGGATGAAGGATTTAGAAAGTGAATTTGAAGAATGGGGGTTTCAAGGGATGTGGTTTTGTTACTGGGTCAGTTTCTTTTAGTTTATAGACTGTTGTTGGTTTGTTTTGAGATTGATTTTGAACTTGGGTTGTGTTTTTAGGGGATATACCAAGGTTCTGGGTATGGGTATTACAGATTTGGGGTTTGGGATTGGGAATTGGTGAAAGATTCTGGCTTTGGGTTGTGGATTTGGGATTTCAGTGGGGGTATTAGGGGTTTGTGGTTTTAAGGTTTCAGGTTGAAGTCACCTCGTGCAGTGGATACGCAGCAGTAAAAACCTCCTCGTTCACCAAACGGTCGATTCCCACCTCCCCCTTCTTCACTGAGCCGTACGGAGTCCTGGCCAAGATCTCATAGAGCTGCAGAGACAGGAGAGACAGGTAAAGGTGGGGGGGGGGTTACTTCAGGGGGGGGTCTGGGTCCATTTAACCAGGACAGAGTAAATATTAACATGTTTCCACCTGAAGCGTGAAAAAAAACATGTTAAGAAACCAAAACCAACATGAGCCACGCTCCAGATAAACCATTAAATAAGAACGCAAACACTTCTCTAAGACTGTGCACCGTGTGTGTGTGTGAGTGTTTGAAGATGTGTGTGTGTGTGTTTGTTGATGGTGTTTGAGGAGGAGGCGTAGTCGCGAAGGATCCGTCTGCTGACTGAAACATCCTGGAATCTGAGAGGTTGGTGTTACTCCTCGTCTGGACCAATCAGAGAAGACCACGCCTTAAAGGAGCATCAGCGTGAGGGCGTGAACATCGAAGCAGGAAAATGCAGATTATTGTTGTTATATTTATTTTTATTAATTTTCCATAACAGGTTTTCATTTCCAGGTGGATGACGTAGAGCGGCTCATACACGTTTCATCTTCTGCCTTCAGGCCGTTTGTTTGCAGTGTGTGTGTTTGTGACAGAGTTGTTTTAGGTGTGTGTGTGTGAGCTGTGTGTTTGCTGAAGGGCAGGAACACAACCCCCAGGGGCCCAACACTCTGGGTGGTTAGGGGCCACATTTCTGAGGGTTTGAACATCCCTGAAGCTCTCTGTGAAAGGAGAGCAGCTTCATTTTGTCGTCATGTGATGAATTTAGAGCAAAGACCTGTTCTGGATCCTGAGCTCGCTGCATCTTTCACACGGAGAGAGAGTGTGTTTGTTCTGTGGGTGTGTGAACAGGAAGATGCTGCCTCCATCTGAACCATTGTTTGGGTTTTTATGCAACTTCTGACTTCCAGTTATCAATCAAAAACAACAAGTTAAGAACTCGAAATGGGTAAAAGTAATATCAGAGACTTAAAGGATCAATCTGAGCCTGTTAGGGAAATAAAATTGTAACTAAAACATGTAAATAAATGAACAAAAACCTTTAAAAACAGATATTTGAGGTGAAGACATCAGCAAAGACACAATAGCTGTGTTTGTCTCTGCTCGTACGCTGACGACACTCAGCTTTATCTGCACAGTAAAAAAAAATCCTTTCAGACTGTTTGAGTGAAACCCGTTAACTTTTTACAGGTTTCGGTGTGTGTGAGTGTGTGTACGATCTAAACTTGAAATCTTTGAGTCATTTAACTCAAACATGTTGAGTGTGTTCATACTCACCACCTGGTGTCTCTGCGTCGTCTTGAAGAAACTTTCTTTGTCCTCGTTGCCCAGAAACCTGCAAACAGAGAATGAGTCAAACAGTTATCAAAGTTTTAATGCGTTAACTGTTTGACAGTCACATCTGAATCTTTACTTCTTCTACAAGTGCAGAAATGTTGCATGTCTCTATCTTGATTTGTCTCAGTGAAATGAAAAGTAAAGAGAGTTTGGTGAATAATAACAGGAATAAAGAGAACAGTGTGTTTCTAGAGACGTCACCTCTCCAGCTTGTTGGTCCTGAACTGGCAGGTGTAGTAATCTGGTGGAGGGTTGGGGACGTCATGGGACATGGGGCTGTTCAGGGACAGACGGGACAGAGCCTCCTCAGACCAGTTAACGACCGGAGCAGTGACGACCTGCAGGACGACGGAGGACAAGTTAGGATTCACTGAGGACACACTAAGACAAATGGAGGATACTCTAGGGACAAAACACTGAGAAAACACTGAGGATATTTTGAGGAAACAACAAGGACACACTGAGGACACATGTAGGACACTGAGTATGCACCGAGGACAAATAAAGAACATACTGATGACACTCTGAGGACCCACTGAGGGCACAGTGAGATCACACTAGAGACACTAAGGACACTGATGGCACTTGAGGACACACTGAGGACAATCGGTGGATACTTTAAGGACATATTTAGGACAGTCTTAGGATGCACTAACGGCAAATAGAGGAAGAGCTGGACACTTGAGGTGACAAACTGAGGACAATCACACTTGGAATATTTTGAGGACACACTGAGGAAACATGGAGGACACATCAAGGACACGCTGAGCAAATACCTGAGACAAACTAAAGGCATACTGATGACAGTCTGAAGACCCACTGAGGGCACAGTGAGGTCACAGTAAGGACACTGATGACACTTGAGGACACTCGGTGGATACTTTAAGGACAGTCCAAAGACACACTAACGACACACTGAGGACACATGTAGGACACTGAGTATGCACTGCAGACAAACTTAGAACATACTGATGACACTCTGAAGACATATTGAGTACACAGTGAGGTCACACTAAAGACAATGATGACACTTTGAGGACACACTGAGGACTGTGGTTGCACTGAGGTCAGTCTTAGAACATACTAACGGCACACTGAGGACAAATAGAGGTCACACTGAGGAGACTATGAGGACACACACTGAGGGCACTTTGATGGTAACCATTTACCCTTCAGCTGTAGACTTAAAAATGTCAAAATTTCATTCACTGTGGGAAAAAATCTCCAGCTGAGAGAAAGTTTTTTCCTTTATCTCAGAGTTTTAGGGTGAATTCCAATTCCTGTCTTAACCCTCAATCTCAAAATGCTCACTCCCGCGAAGTGTAAGTGCTGAATTCTCAGAAAGTTAAGGTTGAGGGTTAAGTTTGAGGCTGTATCTCCCTCAATACTGAGATTCTCCGACACCACCCTTGGGACGAAGGGACATCCAGAATGCATTGCGTATTGTCGGTAAATAACAAAAAAAAATATGGCGTCCAAAGCGGTAGAGAAGGCGAGCTACAAATATAGTATTTTCTTTGTTAATGGAGATATAAATATTAGGAAAACCATTGTATTATCTTAGTTTAGACCCATTTTATGGATTATTTACCTCGTTGTTGCATCACATTTATTTTTATTTTACGAACTTTTGTCAATAGCGTCTGGTGCAGACAAGCCACGTTACTATAGTTAAAGTTAGTTAACGTTACAAAATGGTCATTTTTCTCCGTGGTAATGTAATTGTTTTATCAAGATAACAGCCTATATAACATGCTTGTGCTGATAATGGTATAAGATGACCGGGCTAATGTCATCTCCTGTAGCTGCAGAGTTATGTAATGATAGTTATAGCTGGTGTTTACCTTTCAATAAACTATGGTATACTGTGACAGCTGAATATGTCCGTGGTTGTGTTATTTATACAGATATTTTTTTGATAACGCTAACCGAAGGAATAACTGACAGACAGTCCACAACAATTTCATTTGCATTTAAGGGGTGTCCCATTTCTAAGTCACAAGATAGACCTGAACACCTGGTTTTGAGGGCGAACAAGATTGAGGGGTAAGAAAGGAATTGGAATTGGGCCTTAGACCCCCTGCTTTGGCCTTTCATACAGACTGTCTTTCCTGCTGACTCCTGATTTGCTGATGAGCCTCAAAGTATAAACTGACTACATAAAGAACCACAGTTTCTTTATGTTCATAACAAGTCAGTTACATGTCCTGAACAACAAAAAGGTAAATCCACCTTTAGACTGACAGGTACTGTGCAGCTGTGAGGGGGAGTTTTACCTGCAGAGGTGCTCTCAGGCTGATCTCCTCAGCGTAGTAACACAGGACGTCCCATGGAGCGCTGAGGAGGATGAAACAGATCTTCTTCTTTGTCTGAAGGACTTCTCTCTGTGGAGACAAAAAGAAGCTGCATTATATCTCTCTATCTTTTATTTCTAACAGCAAGTTTGAGGAGGTTTTCTGGGCTCATTCTTAGTCTGTTTGATTATTGATAAATCCTGTATATTGGTACACAACTTAACTACAGTTTAGTAGTACAGATACTTTGATAGTTTCAAACCAATTTCAACACAAATTGCAATCCTAATGTCAGAACACACACTTTGACACACTTATGTGGTTAGCACATGGAGCAAGAAAGAGCAATAAATGCTTTTAATGCTTCACTTTAAGTATGAAAATGGATTTTAAAAGACACAACAGAGACTAACCGGTGTTTTAAAGAGTGACCCTGTTAACCGGAGACTTTCTACTTCCTGGGAAAAGTTCTCACAGGAACAATGTTTGAACCTTTATGAAGAATTTACAGGGAAGTGTAACTCCTGATTTCAGCTGAAACAGTTTTACTTTGACACACAGATCATTGTTTGTGTGTTTACTCAGGTAAACATGAGGACACGCCCCTGAGCACTGATAACATGTGACAGATAATTTCAACAGAACGAGCCAACCCGCTCAGCTCAGAGCCGCCACTGTACAAACACACGCTCGTTTGCTCTGACACCTGAGAGTTTCAGGTGTGTTTGTTTTACTCACCTGCTCATGCTTCAGTCCAGACTTCTTCAGTTTGTTCAGGAACTTCTCCCTCCACTGTCTGTGATCCTGAGCGACCCCTGACCCCTCCTCATCCTGCAGGGACAGAGGCTCCTCCCACACCAGCACGAAGTCTGACGAACAGGAGGAACAGAGTCAGAACAGCAGCTGCAGTTCCCTGAGTGTCCACTAGAGTCTGTCTCCAGCAGTGAGTCAGTCCCATAGAGCTCCATGTTACATAACCTGCAGTTCCCTGAGTGTCCACTAGAGTCTGTCTCCAGCAGTGAGTCAGTCCCATAGAGCTCCATGTTAAATAACCTGCAGTTCCCTGAGTGTCCACTAGAGTCTGTCTCCAGCAGTGAGTCAGTCCCATAGAGCTCCATGTTAAATAACCTGCAGTTCCCTGAGTGTCCACTAGAGTCTGTCTNTGGAAAAGTTTGTAGATTTCTCTGAAATACTGATAAAAAAGGTTTTTTCACTTCATTGGTGACTGGAACAATTTCCATGTCAGGTGGTACAACCAATGTAATAATGTGAAATGTTATTTTAACATCAAATTATTTATCTTATTCACAAATAAAAGAAATGAAACACACAAAATGAAAATGTATGAGTCACTACAGACACTTGAGAGATACTTGCCAATAATTTCACACAGAAAAAATAACAGGAACATATAAATATATTTTCATATATTTGGTTGCTCCACCTGACATTTTTGGGTGCTCAAATTAAAAATAGTAAAAAATAATGAACCTAAACACTTTGAAATATTGGTCAACTACTGAAATCTGTTAGAAAACATAATTCTTCTCTCAGAAATATGTTTTTATCCATTTTCAAAGAACTTTTTAAAAATACGTTTTTAGACCCTCTTTTTGTCATTGACCCACATTGGTACACAACTTAACTACAGTTTAGTAGTACAGATACTTTGACAGCTTCAAACTAATTTCAACATAATTCGCAATCCCAAACACATTTTGACACACTTGTGTGGATAACACATGGAGCAAGAAAGAGCTATAAATGCTTTAAATGCTCCACTTAAAGTATGAAAATGGAATTTAAAAGACACAACAGAAACTGACCGGTGTTTCAGTTTAAAGAGGGACCCTTTTAAGACTTTCTACATCCTGGGAAAAGTTCTCACAGGAACAATGTTTGAACCTTTATGAAGAATTTACAGGGAAGTGTAACTCCTGAATCAGCTGAAACAGTTTTACTTTGACACACAGATCATTGTTTGTGTGTTTACTCAGGTAAACATGAGGACACGCCCCTGAGCACTGATAACATGTGACAGATAATTTCAACAGAACGAGCCAACCCGCTCAGCTCAGAGCCGCCACTGTGCAAACACACGCTCGTTTGCTCTGACACCTGAGAGTTTCAGGTGTGTTTGTTTTACTCACCTGCTCATGCTTCAGTCCAGACTTCTTCAGTTTGTTCAGGAACTTCTCCCTCCACTGTCTGTGATCCTGAGCGACCCCTGACCCCTCCTCATCCTGCAGGGACAGAGGCTCCTCCCACACCAGCACGAAGTCTGAAGAACAGGAGGAACAGAGTCAGAACAGCAGCTGCAGTTCCCTGAGTGTCCACTAGAGTCTGTCTCCATCAGTGAGTCAGTCCCATAGAGCTCCATGTTAAATAACCTGCAGTTCCCTGAGTGTCCACTAGAGTCTGTCTCCAGCAGTGAGTCAGTCCCATAGAGCTCCATGTTAAATAACCTGCAGTTCCCTGAGTGTCCACTAGAGTCTGTCTCCATCAGTGAGTCAGTCCCATAGAGCTCCATGTTAAATAACCTGCAGTTCCCTGAGTGTCCACTAGAGTCTGTCTCCAGCAGTGAGTCAGTCCCATAGAGCTCCATGTTAAATAACCTGCAGTTCCCTGAGTGTCCACTAGAGTCTGTCTCCAGCAGTGAGTCAGTCCCATAGAGCTCCATGTTAAAAACTTTGCAGCAGATTACGAGTTAAAAAGAGGGAGAAACAAGTTCTAACTAACTCTAGTGCTTCCATATTTAACTCTAACTCCAATCATAAGGATGGTTTTCAAAATGTGTCCTATAGTTTTTCTCTGCTGAAAACAATTTCTGCGATTTATTGAGTAGAAACGGTGGAAACAGGAGCAGAATGTCTGACGGAAAAGAGACAGAAGAGAAGAAGAAAGATAAACAGGAGAGAGATAGAGCATGAGCTAAAGACTAAAACAGTCTCTAATGTGTTTGTGCTAATGTTGATTCCTGTCCACATGCAGCAGTTATTCTGCAGTGATCTGTTCAAACCTGAGAGTCTATCAATGAAATGAAGAGCCAGGTTACGTTTGCTCTGCTTGGTGAGGTTGGAGTTGGTAGGTGAGACCTGGTAGGACACAACCAGGATTCACTAATGTTACAGACATGTATCAGAGCACCGAGCTGTGAGGAGCTAAATGTAGCCAGCTACTCAACTACACTTCAAACTTATAAAGTTTGTTTGTTGTCACGTTTCAAACAGCAGCATAACTGTTGATTAATACACATCCTTGTCGAGTTGCATTCAGTAAAAAGACCCCATTTCACTTTCAAAAACAACTACATACTAAAACTCACTTCCAACATATTCTCCTCTCAGTCACTTTAATAATCAGCCTGACGGTTGTTTACATTATTTATTCTTTGTAACTGGTTGATCTGAAATGTCATATAACGCCTTTAAAGTCTGAGTCCACATCTTCAAACATCCATCCATCAGTGTGAGGCTCATCCTCTGAGCTAATATTGACTCCAGCGTTTCTTTTACTCACCAACACGAGTCGACCCATCGCTGAACACGTTCCTGTCCTTGGGTGGGGCAGGTGCATCCTGGGAAATAAGAACACAGGTAAATGTATAAACAGTCACAGAATCAAGCCATGACTCTGACGATGCAACAGGAGTCATTTTAGTGAGTGGATCAAACTCAGAGTCACCAGGTTTACGATGATTTGATTCACCCCCGCTCATGATCTCAAAAAAAGACAAAATGTACAATAATTTCACCATTTCACAAACATGTGGTTGAAGTTTGCTTGCCCTAGTCTACTAGAGACATTTCTGTGAAGTCTAAAACCTGTAACAGGCTCTGAGTCTAACAGAAAAACTACAGCAAATCCAAAAGACACAAAGAAAAGTACAAAATTCTTGCTCCAACGCAGAAAATATTTCATGCAAAAGAACTAGAAACAGCTTGCTTGTAGTTGTGTGTAGATCTAGAATATCTAGATATATAATAGCTTAAGTTTCAGTTTCTCCTCTGTATGTGTGCTCCTCTCACTCACTCTGCCCCAAATATTATTTTTTACACCAAAGCAGAAAGAAATTAAAGCACACGGTTAATTTCTCATCAAAATAATTAGTGTTTCTTTATTGTTTTTTTTTACTTTTATTCATGCATTTGTTTTAATGGTTGTTTGTGATTCTAGATTTAATTTTTACAAGCTGCTTTTTGTGCATAAAAAGTGTCAATATCTGCATTGATATTGGTGATACTGGCCCTGTTTTTACTTGTTGCTAGATCTAGACCAAATTTTGCAGTATCACACACCACTACAAGCTTGAGTGTCCTGTAGGACTTAATTAAACACAGTGTTTATATTTGACTTTGTGCAACAGATAGCTTGTTATTTTGAAAATGGAGGATGTATGATAATTTTCCCCAAAATCCAAAAATTATGAGTCCCTGTTACAATTATTCCCAAAATTGTTTTATACATAACAAGGGTGTTCAAACTTTTTTCATAAAATGACCAAAGGCCGGCTCTTCTGGACATGTGTGTTAAAATTAAAAGTAACAAATGAGTGCTCTGTTTGATTACCTTTAGGTGATTTTTGGAAAAAGAAAACCCTCTAAGTTTGGTTAAACATGCTTGTGTTGTTATTGCAGACCTATAGGAGATAAAAACAAACCTGGGAAAAACAATATGTCATAATTTTGTTTTCATGTTAGGATGAGGATCTGAACTTATTGGGATTGTTTTGGAGGCAATTATAAAAACATTTTTAACCTCAAATATTTCTGATCCTGAATTCTAAACCATGCAACTTTGCATCAACTTTTTTCTCTTCTTCGCCATTTCATAATTATATTTTTGTTTTAAATGCACATAAGATGGGGGACTTAGAAATAGTTACACAAAAAAATCACAATCACAATACAGGAAAAAACAATTTAGATTGTTTTTGAAAATCATACAGCCCTAGTTAACACTACCACCGAGGGTCAAATGTCAAACTTCATCAGGCCTGAGGATGATTTCCTCTTCAACAGCTCACAAAGTACATTTTTGCATCATGTCAAATTAATTAAAAACACCAGCTGTAAGAGTTGTTGAGTTTATGCAGATTGCACCTAGAGTTAGCTTTAAAAAAGTCGCCCATTTGAGACATTACCAGATGTATTAAAGTTTTCTTCAAACACCTGACAGAAACTGTAAATGTGCACAATTACAACATGATTAATCTAAGTTACAAAATTAAAGCATGGTAAGATGAAAGCTGGGGGCCACATGAAAATAAACCACGGGCCACAATTGGTCCCCAGGACTGACTTTGGACATCCCTGACACACGGCAACATTGATCAACCCCCCTGACCTTCTGACTCTTGCACAAGCTGCACCGCTTACAATTTTAAAACGCTGTAATCAGACGCTTTTTGTCGGTGCCATGTGCCAGAACAAAGAGTAGATGTGGCAGGAATTTGTTCTGGTGCTGTTTCAGAAATGCTGAGTGAGAAAGGCTCACAGCTCCTACCATAACGTTCGGTATCTCGTCTGTGCCGTACACCTGGAACAGCGGTAACGTCCAGGATTATGCATCAGTGAAAGCATCCATGAAGTTATTTGAGTTGCTCCTCGGCCTCTCCAGAACGACTCCTCTCTGTTTCTGACCCCTGAGTGTGTTTGACTTCATCAGATCTGACTTCCTGCTGTTTCATGTCTCCCGAGTGTTTTGATTAGACAAACAGCGCGAGGAGAGGATGAGGAGAACAGGCCTCTATTGTTCTTTCACGGCTCCATCACTCAGTCAGAGTCAAACAGGACCTGGAGCCGCTCGTTACAGAACACCCTTCCTGTTTCCTGCTTCAGCTCAACGCACAAAAACACTCAAGAGTTTCTCCAAAAACTCCAAGACTGGACTCACAAACCTCCGTGGAAAAACTCAAAACTATTTCTTTCAACCCAGATCAGTCAGTTCACAGTGGTCCAAGTGTTTCAAAGAAAACCAGAGAAGATTCAGACGACACTTTGACTCTTTCAGCTCAAACACAGAAGCGTCTTTAAAGTTTGATGCTGGTTTATAAATGAATACAAAGAAAAGAGGCTCCAGGACGCTTCCCTGAGGAACTCCAGAGGACGTTTCAGTCACAGTTATAACGTTTTTAAACCTAAACCGACCCCCTTAAACCCCCCCATGGTGCAGATACTCACAGCTGTGGTGGAGGTGATGCTGCCGTAGTTTTCTTCAGGCGAGCCGTCCATGGATATGAGCGTGGCGCTGTCCTCCCGCTGGTCACCTTTCCTCCTCATCTTTCTCTCCTCCCTCCTCCCTCCTCCTCCCACGAATCTACACACACCCAACACACACACACACATTTAAAAACCTGCTAATATGGGCTGGCCAAGCTCAGGTTACTCTTTTTTTTCAGCCTCTGTTGCTATAGAAACACGGCGATGAAAGATGTAAGGATGCGGCTCCTATGAGACAAAAACAGGCTCATTCAAAGTTAATAAACTGAGAACAAAGAGAAATGAGTGTTTGGTGGATTATTTCTTTGGTAGTAAACTCTGTTTATTTTTATTTGTAAGGAAACAGTAAAGTACAGTTGCCGAATCTTCCCTGCCAATGCCAAACAGGGTTCCTGACGAAGTAATGGTTAGTAAAACTCCAGGCGCTAAAAACTGGAGCTAATTAAACTCCAAATCTTTGCCGGACCAGAGCAAATCACCAACTATTTAGGTTTTTTATTTTATTTATTGCACATATAAAAGTAACACAAAAGAAAAACTGAGCAAAGCAACAAACAGTTGGTACAAAAATGTGCAGGACGGGCCAAAAAAAACCTTCAGGGCTTGTTAAGTAAGCAAAAATATAATATATTCACACACACATATATATACACATATATTCAGTCATAAACATATATACACAAATGTATCTGTATAAGGGTCAATGACAAAAAGAGGGTCTAAAACGTATTTTTAAAAAGTTCTTTGAAAATGGATAAAAACATATTTCTGAGTGAAGAATTATGTTTTCTAACAGATTTCAGTAGTTGACCAACATTTCAAAGTTTTTAGGTTCATTATTTTTTAGTATTTTTAATTTGAGCGCCCAAAAATGTCAGGTGGTGCAACCAAATATATGAAAATATATTTATATGTTCCTGTTATTTTTTCTGTGTGAAATTATTGGCAAGTATCTCTCAAGTGTCTGTAGTGACTCATACATTTTCATTTTGTGTGTTTCATTTCTTTTATTTGTGAATAAGATAAATAATTTGATGTTAAAATAACATTTCACATTATTACATTGGTTNGTTGCACCACCTGACATTTTGGGGGTTTGAGGAACCAAAACACAAAAAAACATGTTATATTTTAATAGTTTAAAGATGTGTTCAAATAACACAGGTTTCATAGAATAAAGAAATACATGTGATGAAATACTCAATTCATGATGGAAGGAAATATTGCACTCGGACACAAAAAAAGGGACGTCACCGATATTGACTATACGTGAACACAAATTGTTATAATACCCAAAATATGATTTTGTGTGTGACACAGCGACGTTAAAACGCTGTATTACAGCCTTTTATTTAAAAGGGTGGACGTGTGTATCGACAGGAGCATTTATCATTGACAGAGCAGCATCAGCCTGACACAGACACAGGAGCAGGAATGATCTCCACAGAAGAAAAAAAAGTTTATACATCGGCTACAAAATCAGTCGGGCTTTAATAATATATATTACGTGTCCTGCTGGGTCAGTTTGAGCCAGAGACAAAAAAAAAACATTAACCAACTTGTAACAGACGCTAAAACAAGAAAAGATTTAATCCTTAAAAGCACAGAAATAATCCACCAAACTCACACGTACTGATGTTATAAACAGTGCTTACATACTCTACACACTGTACCTTTAATTTATGGTCTTGTTTGCTCTTGTCAATCATAAATAAACCTCTTTAATTAATGTCAGTTTGTTTTATCAACCATCTTCAAACACAGGAGCTTTAAGCTTCATCTGAACTCAAACAAACTCACGGCTGCAGCGAGAACACGAGAACAGACGAGTTTCTCTTCAACACTTTAGCTTTATCTTTTAAAAAGTATTAATTCATTTATTCACATGTTTGACAGTTATTGTTGTTTTTCTTGGAATAATAAAATAGAGTCAGAGTTAAGTTTTAAAGGCGTCTTCTTTCCTCATATTATCAACCTCAGAGTTTGACGACCACAACGTGAAAATAAAACACTTTAAATCAACATTTGAGCAAAACTAAAGGAAAAACAAAAATAAAATTTAAAGGATTTTAAAGGAAAGTACAGATCAAAACAAAAAAAGACAAAAGAGGAAACAGCTGGGAGGAAATTACAAGACGGAAATGAAATAAATAAAATAAAATGAAATTAATAAAACAACAAAATAAGGTGAAAGGTTATGACTTGAGAAATAGTGAAAGAAGCAGATTAAACAGACAAAAGAATTCCTAAAGATTATATATAGAAAAAAAGTTTTGATGAAAGGAAATGAAGGAAATAAAAACAGATAAGAACCATAAACAAACCAAAACATTAAAAATATGTAAAAGATTGAAATATTTAAAGATAAAAATAAAATCACGGACAATAAAAGTGTAAAAAAAGAGAAAAACAAAAACAAAAACATGGATTAAAAGTAGAGGAGAGATAGAAAACACATCTAATGAATTTTTAAAAAATCATAAACAAAGGTCAGGATAAATTAAGTGATTTAGAAGATTAATAAATAAAGATAAAAGCTTAAAATATGAGGTTAGATTTAGTAAAGTATTAAAAAGAGAGTCAGGATGTTTGGGAAGTACAGCAGAAAGAAGATCTGAGGGATGATTCAAAATATAACAACAGGAAATAAAACCTTCTGTAAATATTATTATTATTATAATAACTAAATAAAATAAAAAAGAATTTAAAAAAAGAGAGAAAGTCTGACTCTAAGCTCCAGCTGCTCTGATCCAGACTCAGAGACTCAGAAACAGCTGAGTGTTCACAGGAAGCTGCAGAGGAGAAACTGCTCCATCAACCATCAGCTGATCGTTACCTGTCACACCTTCGCCTCGCGCTGTGAGTCTCGTGCTCTGGACTCACCTGTTTGCTGAGCCGCTGCAGGAGCCGCAGGTAAAAGTCCAGGAGCAGAGAAGCTGCTGGTGTGAGCTGATCAAGAGCTCAGCTGCTGCAGCGTGTTCACAGGGACTTTAAGCCCCGCCCATCTGGGAGTTTAGCCCCGCCCACCGAGCCTCCAGCACTGACACAGTTCAGACACAAGAGTCAGCAGCTTCATAACCCAAACATTTATTTAAAAACTCCTTTACTGTTTGAAGGGAATATTTATATAATAGAAACATAAATATTTTATAGGAGAGAAATTCTGTCAGTTAAAAATACAAAAATGAAAAACAAGCCTTCATGAAAATTTTTTACTCATGTTAAAATGAAATTTTGAGATAGAAAGTCACTTAATAAGAGAAACGGCAATAATTTCAGTATTTTTCCCCAAAATTTTGACTCAATATAACGTCAAAATTTCAACAAGATACCTAAAAATTTTTACTTTACTGATCTCAAACATTCAACTTTACCTTAAATATTTGATTTTTAGATCTCAAAATTTTGGTTAGGTTACCCACATATCACAATTTTTGACGTTTTATCTTAAAATTTTGACTTTTCAACCCAAAACTTGGACCAATTGGCTTAAATTTTTGACTTTTTATCTCAAAATGTTGTCTTGATAAAATCAAAATTTCAATCAATTATCTTAATTTTTTTACTCTTTATTTCAATGTTTCAACTTGATTAAGTTAAATTTTGATATCGTATCTTAGAATACAAAATATTGAGTTAATATGGGCCAAAAATATTTCTAAAAAAAATAAATAAATAAGATTTACTTTTTGACATGACAATGCCTCCCCATGTTTTAAATCAATAAATAAATGAAAAATTATATTTCCTGTTCAAAAACATAAATTATGCCTCAAAATCTGAGTTTAATTTAGATTTTTAGACGTTTAAATTTTCAGAGGTGTCACTTTTGTGCCAGTGAAGTTTATAAAAGTGGACGTCAGTTTCAGACGGTGGATGATAAACATGAAGTGTCTTCATCTTTGAGCAACGTTCACATTAAACTCCTGGAAACACTCACATCAGAGAGTCGTGTTAGTATTATGGGATGTTGTGTGATTGTTGCATGAACAGAGCAGCAGCCTGAGTTTATGATTTTCAGTGTTTATTATATTTCCTTCACGTTCTCTGACAGCCAAATAAAATCCAGTAAATCCTTCATCAGGTCTCTGACAGCAGCTGTTCCAAACGCAGCTCTCTGATTGGACGAGCAGAGCGACGACGCCCCCTTCAGGACACAGACAGAGTTTACAACGAGCTGAGTTTACTCTACATCAGATCTACGCTCACCTACTGCACACACACACACACACACACACAGACTATTACACACAGCTGTGACCCCTCACACACACACGCACACACCTGTACTTCTATACTTGTGAGGACCCTTGTTGTGAAAATGAGCGAAGACTTGAGTCCAAAACGAGGATTAAAGTCCCCACAAAGCAGGTTAGTCCATGTAACACAGCCTCAGGTGAAACATACAGATAAAGAAGGATACTGATAGACAGGAGTGTATTGTGCACACACACACACACACACACACACACACACACACTTGTTCTTTATGGGGACCCTTGTCAAAAAATGTGGACTCCATCCCCACCCTTGAATTCCTCAAAATGTGGATGTGTCCTAATTTTAGTGGTTAAAAACTGAAGCAGATCCTCACAAAAATAGATGCACACACACACACACACACACACACACACACACACACACACACACACACACACAGAGGAACAGATACGTCTTTGGCAGGAAGCAGCTTCTTCTTCTTCTGGACAAATAACGACACAGGAGCTGCACAGGAGTGGACGGTGATGTCATCAGGAGGCAAAGCACACACACACACACACACACACACACACTCACACATGCACACACACACATTCACAGACTGACAGCATACAGTGTGTAGTGTTCTCAGGTGTGAATATCACTTTGTGTTTCCAGGTGAGCCTCTGCTCCCCCTGCTGTCAGAGTCAGGTTACNCCTTGAATTCCTCAAAATGTGGATGTGTCCTAATTTTAGTGGTTAAAAACTGAAGCAGATCCTCACAAAAATAGATGCACACACACACACACACACACACACACACACACACACACACACACACACACAGAGGAACAGATACGTCTTTGGCAGGAAGCAGCTTCTTCTTCTTCTGGACAAATAACGACACAGGAGCTGCACAGGAGTGGACGGTGATGTCATCAGGAGGCAAAGCACACACACACACACACACACACACACACTCACACATGCACACACACACATTCACAGACTGACAGCATACAGTGTGTAGTGTTCTCAGGTGTGAATATCACTTTGTGTTTCCAGGTGAGCCTCTGCTCCCCCTGCTGTCAGAGTCAGGTTACTGCACTGAGCAGCGATGGTAAGGAATTATGGGTAATGGTGCTGAGGTAACATGTTTGAATGTTTTTGATAAAAACTGAAGTTTTACTTTTGTTTCACGTGTTAATATTCATCAGGTGATATTCAGAGTCTGTTTTTTTTGTTCTGTGATGTTTGAATCTTTGAGGGTTGTTTTGATCACAGACTGAAACAAAACATAAAATAACGTATTCGTTGACGTCCCCTGAACGCTACACGCTTCCTGAACGCCTCACATTCATCACAGATCGTCCGTTTACCCGTGTTTATCTGAACGCTGCTCTCACATCTTTGTTTTCTCAGGGTTTCATTCTCGTCTCCTTCTTTAAGGCGTCCGTTTCAGATTTAAGGCATTTTTCCAAAGTCAGTTTGATGTTGTTTTATTGTTTTAAGGCGCTTGTTTCCCTAAAGCCACTTATATTCAATCATCTCGACTTATTTAAGACTAAACTCTGATGGTTGTTCGGGTGTTTGGATGGAGGTTAGTGGTTACGGAGGGTCGACGTGCTGAGTGGTTTAACATTTAAAGACTAAACCTGTAAATAATTTAGATCAGTTTGTTTCTAACAGGATTCAGCTGATGTCAGTCCATAAAGAGTGGTTTCTTAAATGTAGAGGTTATGTTACACCTGATTAAAAAAAGACATTAAAATCAGTTAAAGGTAGAGAAACGGTTTCATTTATGTTCAAGTTTACTTTCAATTATCTAAAAATCTTCTTTTTCTCTAAATGGGAAACAAAAATTTCAAAACAATCAGCTTTAAACACTGTCTGAAAAGTGAATAAACCTTGAAATTAAAAAAAAAACATGAGTCACTTTGAGTGTTAGAGTCCAGCGAACGCAAAGCTCGGGTTTGGTTTTAAATTCTTGAAGTTTCAGAAGATTTTTCTTGTCATCTTAATTTTCAGGGTGTAGGGTGTTCACTGAAAACTCATTTTCAAGTCTTTTATCGTTCTTTTATGGCACATTTTCTTATTTTGAGAGATTTCTACTTAACCGATGTGTAAATGTTGAGTTTATACCTGAATTATTCAGGCTGTAGAATAAGAATATTGTATTTTTTAATCTTATGAATAGTTGGCAGAATACAAGTTCAAGGCAAATAAGTTTAATTTCTTAACAACAAAGTCAATTTTGAATCTTGCTTTTTACATTCAATAAATTAGTTCAGATTTAATTTTCAGTGGCACAAACATCGGCCTGTAGAAATACGAGTTTCTGTTTCAGGTAATTTTGAATTTAAGGGACAATATGTTTAATTTAATTTTAAAGTCAAACTCTCAAAGGAGAAAAACGATAAAGTCACATTTCTTTTTCTTGGTGTCTAAACAAAGAGGCGTCTTTTTTTTACTGATGTGGTTAAATCAAAGATTCTTTCTGATGTTTTTACTCCCTAAAATGAACTTGAATTCTATTCTAACACTTTATTAAAATGAGCTCATTCATGGGTTAGTTAAACCCTAAAATTCCTCACTGGAGAATAACGGGATGATCTGAGCGGCCGTGACTGGTGATGTCATAGTTTAAATCTGTATGAGGTCATCACAGTGATGTCATCAGGGGAAGAGAGAGAGATAGAGCTTATTCATTCAACACACACACTCACACACACCCTTCAACCAAGGCCGGTAATAATAATAATAATAATAATAATAATAATAATACAATATTTGAAAACAGTGATAAAGCAGAAATCAGCGACATCGTCCCTCGTGGCTTCATCATCTTCATCATCGTCTTCAGTCGTTCCCGTCTGTGACTGAAGTCCACTGAGTCCGTTACGTTTACAGACAGAGTGTCAGTCTGTTTGTCTCCTATTAACAGATTTATATAGACGCTATGAAAGAAAACTTCCTCTGATTAAGACACCGACCACGCCGCTCTCCCAGAAACACTCTCGTCTGTTAATAAACTCTTTTTCTTTTTTTTTCGCTGAAGAACAGAAAAGTTTCCTGACTAAGTGTCGGCCTACGCTGACCCTTGACCTCTACCAGACCTCGCAGCGTTTCCCAGTGTTCATTGGCGTCCCCGTGGGACAGTTGAAGTGGCGGCTGAAGTCTGGCGAGTTAGCGAGCGTGCCGATGACTCTGTATCTGGGGGGGCTGTGGGGGTCGGTCATCAGGCCCTCGTGAGCGCTTTCTGGAGTGCGAACTGAACACCACACCTGAGGAAATAAAAACAAACAAAAACAGTTTTTTACAAATAAACCGCAGTTCCCTGAGTGTCCACTAGAGTCTGTCTGCAGCAGTGAGTCAGTCCCATAGAGCTCCATGTTAAATAACCTGCAGTTCCCTGAGTGTCCACTAGAGTCTGTCTCCAGCAGTGAGTCAGTCCCATAGAGCTCCATGTTAAATAACCTGCAGTTCCCTGAGTGTCCACTAGAGTCTGTCTCCAGCAGTAAGTCAGTCCCATAGAGCTCCATGTTAAATAAGCTGCAGTTCCCTGAGTGTCCACTAGAGTCTGTCTCCAGCAGTGAGTCACAGCGTCATCAGCGTATAACCTGAGTTTGCTTTAGGATAAACTGGAAACAGGTGAGTTATAGAAACTGAAGGGTCTCCAGCTCTGAGCCCTGTGGGACACCTCTCACCTGAGCAAATCCCACAAAGAAGAGCTGGTCGTTGGTCAGGTTGACGGCAGGAAGCCTCCTCTCCGCTCCGCTCTTTTCGACCCACGACCGATAGGCCTGGAAGTGTTTGTAAACAAAGTCATGTAAAAAAATCTGCTAATTTGTCAGTTTGACATTTTCCTACTGGTTTATGAAAGTTTATGACTTTAACAGTAAAGTCACATAAAACCTCAGTTCCACTGAAGTCAGAAAACAGAAGACATTGATTTTCACATCCTGTTTAAACTGTATTGAATTGGTTAAACACAATGATGTGGGTTTTTAATGCAGCGCCGCCTGAGGGGTCAAAGGTCACGGCCATTCAATGTTGGTTTTGGGCCTTGCTGCTTACGTGCAGAGATTTCTCCAGATTCTCTGAATCTTTTGATGATATTATGGTCTGTAGATGATGAAATCCATCAATTCCTGCAGTTGGACAAAGTTGAGAAACATTGTTGTTAAACTGTTGGACTGTTTGCTCACGCAGTTGTTAACAAAGTGGTGAACCTGGCTCCATCTTTGCTTGTGAAGGACTGAGCCTTTTGGGGATGATGCTCCTTTTATACCCAATCATGACACTCANACACAATGATGTGGGTTTTTAATGCAGCGCCGCCTGAGGGGTCAAAGGTCACGGCCATTCAATGTTGGTTTTGGGCCTTGCTGCTTACGTGCAGAGATTTCTCCAGATTCTCTGAATCTTTTGATGATATTATGGTCTGTAGATGATGAAATCCATCAATTCCTGCAGTTGGACAAAGTTGAGAAACATTGTTCTTAAACTGTTGGACTGTTTGCTCACGCAGTTGTTAACAAAGTGGTGAACCTGGCTCCATCTTTGCTTGTGAAGGACTGAGCCTTTTGGGGATGATGCTCCTTTTATACCCAATCATGACTCTCACCTGTTTAAATCAACCTGTTCACCTGTGGAATGATCCAAACAGATGTTTTTGCAGCATCAGCAACTTTAACAGACTTTTCTTCAACCTGAACAAGATTTTTAGGAACATGTTGCAGCCATCCAACTCAAAATGGTTGAATATTTGTGAAAAAACAATCAGGTTTATTTGAGTCCCCTCTGCAAGAAGCTGACCCTTTTGTTCTTCTCCTCTTTGGATGCAGAGTTGCTGGAGAGCAGCAGAAAGCAGCCTTCAGTGTTGCCAGAATATCCAGTGAACTTCCGGGCAAAAACACTGTGATTACTTTCAAAACCGTCATCACCAACATCGAGAACGACTTCAACACAGAGACAGGACACTTCAGGTGAGAAAATCACACAAATCCTGGAGTTTTCTGGCTTGAATTACGTTTGTTGGATCTCAGGATGTTTGTTGGGCCTCAGGTGTCGTGTCCCGGGGACGTACCACTTCGTGTTTCACGCCTCCATCGAGGACAGACTGTGCGTGCTGATGAAGCTCGATAACGTGCAGCTGTCCAAATTCTGCGACTTCAGCCGCTACAAGAGACAGGTACGAACATTTAAAGACTCAGAGGATTCATCTGTGAACATTTAGCTTCACTAAACTCTGCTCCTGCTTCCAGGTGACCTCAGGTGGACTGTCCGTCTACATGAGGAGGGACCAGGAGTTTTGGTTGGAGACTAAAGACTACAAGGGGATGATCGGAAAACCAGACGGGTTCAGCATCTTCTCCGGCTTCTTGCTTCACCCGCACTGATCAGAAACATCAAACAGCCTTTTTTCTGTCAAACAGCTTCAAATTTATAACATCAACACCGTCCTTCAGGGAGATATTTCAACGAAGATCTGTCTGATTTCTTTTTATTCTGACACTTATTGTCCTTATTTAACCAGGGCAAGTTTCAGGCGTGTGAAATCTCTGTAAAGTAAAAATAAAACAATAAAACTAACAGAAACTGACTGACTAAGAGTTCTGCTTTACACATCCAGGAATCAAACACAGACGTCTGAAAACACTTTAAATGATGAATTAATTCAAAGCTCATGTTTAAAAATGAAGAGCAGGTTGTTGAGTTTCACTTCTACAGTTGGAGCAAGGAGCTAAATTTAGTTCTGGGGCTTAAAATTACCCCTGAAAACAGATATTTCTGATTGTTTTTATGTCCACAATAAGTTGACCCCCAATTTTGATGGACTTGGTTTCGTAAGCAATCATCTTTTTTTGAGCTTGACCCACTTTCAGCATTGGCCAATCAGGTGTCAGCAGGTTTTGATGTTGCTCTCCTGGCTCGCCAATTATAGCTCTGTTTGGACTTTAACGTTTTTGGCTGTAAAATTATGTTCCAAAATGTCCAGGTTTTTACTCAACTTGTTCTACAGACTATTGATATTCATAAAAAGCCCCTTCACTTGGTGCCTGACCCTCAAAGTCAAAATAAAGAGTCAAAACTTTGAGATAGAAATCCAAATTGTGAGGAAAAAAAGTAAAAACAAATTCTTGATAAAAAGATTACATTTTAAAATAATGATATCAAAATTTTGCAATTAAAAGCTAAAATTTTGGGATACAGAGTCAGACAATGAGATTTCAAGTTAAAAGTTTAAGAAATACAGTCAAAATTTTAAGATTAAAAGTTAATGTTTGAGAGAAAAAGTCAAAATTTTAAGATCCTAAGTAAATATTATTAAGAAAAAGAGTCAAAATTATGAGATTAGAAAGTAAATTCTGAGATTTAAAGTCAAAATCTTAAAGTCATTAAGTCAATTTATTGAGATTATACAGTTAAAATTATGAGGGAAAAAAATGAAATTTGGATAAATAATCGAAAATTAAACTTTTTTATCTCATTGATTTGACTTCTTATCTCAAATGTTTGATTCAACATGGAAAAAAATCCAAATAAAGCCAGTTTTTCATTTTTACATTATCATTTGGAAGAATTGGAATTCTATATTTTACGGAAAATTTTCTCCTTGAACAAAAAAATGAATCTACTTTGTCGTTTTCAAGGATCTTTGGGTATTTTTTCTGTATCTCCAAGATGTTGGATAGGGTCTCATCCTTTTGAGCTTCCAGAAAATGGTCAGTCTAATTAAATGTTTTTTTTTTTTTTGATAATATTTGCAGTTATACATAGAGGCATCATCAGTATCTCAAACGTTTGCTGTTTTAAGTTTGTTTTCTCTTTGCCCCTGTCCTTCAAAACTTTCCTCTCACCACTGATGTTGACACTTGTTTTTCTCTCATTAATCTGTGATTTATCAAACTTTTATCGTCTCTATCTTTTTATTGTATCATGCTGTTATTAAAGTTAAGATTTCATTTGAGAGTTCCTCTTTCCAGTTTGATTTCTTGACCCATAATTTCATATAAAACTTTACAGCAACACTTCCTTTAGAGGAAGTGAAATGTCCTCAGGAAGTGAAGACGGACTCCACCTGAATCAGATTTGATGATGAAGCATTATTAAATGAAAATATTTACTTCAAATTAACATTTAGTTCTGGTTTTCTCTGAACTTCCTCTGTGCTGTGACTCCGTTTCCCAGCAGGGCGTCGATGTGGAGCCAGTATCTGTTCCACAAAATACTGAATTTCCTTCTCCTGCATCCATCCAAAAATACAGCTGCTGTTTTATTCTGGAGGTTACACTTTGTGAAATATGCCAGTTTGTTGTTTTTTCTCTCTCTCACATCCTCTTTTTGTTTGTCCTGGTTAAGTCACAAAATATAAGTCAATAAACGTGAGGGACGAAGGTCATTTAACGCCACAGATGAAAGAAAGTGTCAGTATTTTCAGATACACTGAATCTGGCTCCAAATATTACAACTGTAAGATTTTCTTTATGCATTTCAGCAACTGGAGTCTCTATCCTGGAAAAAAAACTTGCTTTTTTGGGTTTGGGTCATGCACTGACTTTAAAAAAATGTCACTTAGCTTCACAAAGGTCGGAAACTTCAAAAGAAAGATCATGAAAAATAACACAAAATCAACAAAGACGTAAATTATGAGAGATTATAAATATTATAATGACTCAAAGACAAGATGAATGAGGCTGAAGTTTGAGTAAAATCTCAAGTTGATGCCACATCTTGGGCTGAAGTCCTGACTTTGGAGGTTTACATTCTTAAAAGTTAGAACTATGAGAAAAAAATGCTTATAAGAGAAAAAGTAAAATTACTTTAAGTGCAGAATAAAGGCACTTATTTCATCTCCTGCAAATGTAGTTTAATATCAAACTGTTATACTTTTCTGCTGTCATCTTCTCTGCAAAGGTTGAGGAAATATTGTAAAATAAAAGTATTTGCCTCAGCTGTGATGGAGAACAACAAAATTACAGATTTGTAAGAAACCTCAACTTCAGCCAACGATTAAGAAAAACCTCTGAGTTTCTGCTTCAGTCAGAGTCCTAAAATCACTTTTAATGAACACAAACTGAGCAGAAATCGCTGTCTGTTCCACAGTTTTACTTCCTGTTTTGTCCTGACTGAGCTGCTGTTTCCACCGTGAAACAGATCGACTCCTCGTCTCAGGATCAACTCATCGCTCCACCACAGCACGAGTGACGGAAAAACCTGCAAATGGTGAGAACTCTAAGTCTTATTAAACAAAAATGTAGAGAAATACACATTCATAAGGAATAAGAGAGAGAGAGAAATCTTTATTCTGAGGTGGAGTTTGCAGGATTTCCTCTCCAAGGCTCATTGAAGTAAAGTTTCACTGTTTCAAGAATAAAGTTATAAGTGACAAAGCTTTGGAGAATATCATTGGAGTTCATTGAGCTGTTTTCTATTTATAAAGGGTTACAAATGTAATTTTAGATGTGCAAATTGTGTTTGTGTTATCATAACAACAAATCTCTGTCTCCTGCATGGTTTCCTGAAATAAGAAAGTAGCTTAGGCCCCAGTGTATTTGCCGATGTTAAAGTGTTAGACCTAAAATGAAGGTTAAACATGTTCTGGTTCTGGTTCCACCTGAGGTTAAGTCCACACATGTTTAAACGGTGAAACGTCCTCCTAAGTCACAATGACCGGTCTTTCATGTGTGTGTGTTTGTGTGTGTGTGTGTGTGTGTTTTGACTCAGGCCCTCTGGTGGCTGAGCTGCAGCACTGCAGCCGTTCTCTTCTTACTCCACATCGACGGCGGCGTCTCACAGTCCTGTAACGGCGGGACTCCTGGGATACCTGGGATACCGGGACCCAACGGGTTAGACGGTGGAAAAGGAGAGAAAGGAGACTCAGGTGAGTTTGATCAAATCCTCCCAACATTTCCAGTGTTATCAAATTTATTTACATTGTTTGTTACATACTTTGTTAGTTAACTTTAAGCCTTTTGCAAACTTATCTCTGTTACCAAATCACCTGTCACACATTCAGACGTGCAACTCAAAGTGCTTCAGAAGGAACACAGACGACACTGAGCAACAATATTAGAAGTAAAATATCATCAGTAAAGTATAAAAAGCAACCTACAGAATCTACTCAATATAATTGAGGTAACAATTTGCACTCAGTTTGATTGGGTAAATTTTGCCCTTTTTTCTTGAGTGATTATTACCTAAATGTATCAACATTAATATACTCAAATAATTTAGGTGAATTCTTCTTAACATTATGAAATAGATTTTACAACTAAGCACCATTTACAAATGAACAGGATTAACTCATGGTTGTCAGGTATTTAAAAACATCAAATTTTACCTTGTGACCATGACCGAGGAGGGCACACAGTGGACATAAAACGCTGATGAAAATGGGCGGATCACGAAGGTCACACAGGCTCTTTGCCCTGACATAGACTGACTGTCTATGCTCCACAGCTTAGACCTGTAGAATATTACTAAATAATGGTATCTTCTTCTGCAGAACTCTAAATAGAGTAAATAAAGAAGATAGCATTATTTAAACCTCTGATGCATGAATTATAAAAGCCAGTGTCAGGATTTTTCCCTTGTTGTTATCTGTCTTAAAGCATGAAAAAAGTTTTCAATATTTTTTCAAATATATTTGTGACTGAGCATTCAACTTAAAACAGTGTGAACTTAATGTAAATATGACTTTTTGTTAGTTTGACATCTTTTTGTTTATGGTTATGTTATGAATAATCTTTGCGAAAATGTTTAACTCTCTTTCATCCATTTAAACAGTGAATAATTTATAGTTTATAAGCTTTTTCACCCTCAAATGTTTGTCCATAACTTTTTAAAAATATAAATGTGTTTGGAAAAAAACTTGAAAACGTATTTTCAGGCCCTGAGAAGAATAAAAATATCCTGACACAGACTAATATGAATTTCCACCACATGAACCATTGAATTTAGGAGGAAATAACTTTTAAACAGGTGTAACTGTAGTGACCACTATGCACCACAGGGTTAATGACGTTAAAGTCATATTTACTTTTAAAAAATGGGTAAAATTTACAGAATCAAACTGAGAGAAAATTGTTTCCCCAGTTATGTTGAGAACATTCTGCTTTTTATAGTGTTGTGATGTTTCATTTACAGGTGTGGCTGGTCAACCAATCAGGGGCCAGAAGGGGGCGCAAGGTGTGCGGGGTCCCCCAGGGCGACCAGGTCCGAAGGGGGATGTGGGAGAAAAAGGAGCAGCAGGAGATCCAGGCCCACGAGGAGAAAAGGGGAGACCCTTCAACCCGTCCAACATGCAGAAATCTTTCTTCTCCAACAAACTGGACATAGAGACGTCACCGGAGCTGGACGCCACGCTCGACTTCAACAGGTCGCTGCTTAAGCTGAGGAATCAAATGTTTGAGTTGGTACCTGTTTGATATCTGATGTTTAAAACCCTCCACAGGGAGATTTTACCAGACCTGGACCAGCAGTTAAAAGGAGAAACACTGAGCTACGGGTTTTACAACAGCACCGTCAGAGGCGTTTACTTCTTCAGTTTCCACGTGTCAGCGAAGCTCAGGGTCAGTCTGAGGACAATTAAACCATTTATGAGTAAAGACTCATTTTCTGATGATGTTAAACTTTGTGTATTCTGCTGGTTTTTCTCTTCCAGGCGTGTATTAACCTGATGAAGGGCACTGACGCTCAGATGACGCTGTGCGACGTGTCTGAAAGTTTCTTCGTGAACTCGGGCTCGGCGATGCTGGAGCTGGACGTCGGGGACACGGTGTCACTGCAGCCGACGCAATACCAGGGTGTGGTGACGAGCCAGGACACCAGCCACACCTTCACCGGCTTCCTGCTCTACCCGACAGAATAAAGTCACAGTTTACCATCAGGGAAATCATTTCAGAACATCACAGACTTTTCAGGACGTCCACGTTTATGTGTTTGAGTCAACTGAACAGTTCAAATGTAAACAAACTTTGATAGAAAATTACATTTTCATTAAACAAAGAGCTGATATCTGACTCTTGAGTTTCACTATTATGTTTTAGAAATGCTACAAAACTTTCAATCACTTTTGATTAAAACTCTTCTGAGAAGAGAAAGCTTTGTTACTTTACTGATTTATTATTCAGACAAAATGAAAAAAAAAAACCATCTCCTGGACGGTGTCTTTTACCACCTGCCTTCAACCAAATAAGCAAATAAATTGGTTTCAAGAAGCTAAAAGGGAGAATGATAGAGCAAAAGCTAAATGCTAAAACACAAACTAAAGGCTAAAAGAAAAGTTAAAGGCTAAAACAAACGCTAAAAGCTGAAAGAAAAGATAAAGCAAGAACAAAAGCTAAAAGCTTAAACAAAAGCTAAAGGCTAAAAGAAAAGTTAAAGGCTAAAACAAAAGCTAAACGCTAAAAGAAAAAGTAAAGGCTAAAACAAAAGCTAAAGGCTAAAAGAAAAGCTAAAGGCTAAAAGAAAAAGTAAAGGCTAAATCAAAAGCTAAAGGCTAAAACATGAGCTAAAAGCCCTAAAACAAGTTTGAGGCTTTCACACAAACTACAGAAAAAAACTCAAGGTGAGAACTACAAAATAAAACAGGAAGTCAACGTAAACAACTGGTCACAGAAAAATTAAATATTAAAGTTGTGGTGTTGAGTTCAGTCTGAGGATCAGGTTAAACTTTCTGAATGATCCTGTTCAGGAGTTCATTCATATTCAATCACACCAGAGATTCAGGTTCCCACACACTTAACCTTACACCTGTGTGTGTGTGTGTGTGTGTGTGTGTGTGTGTGTGTGTGTGTGAGAGTGTGTGAGAGAGTGTGTGTGTGGTGTAGACAATGTTATGGGAAGTATCAGGTAACAACAACACACACAGTGTTTCAGTGCGAGAGGAAGACTGGAATCCAAATCAGTCAAACACAAAATAATGAAACAAATGAAGAAATACAGATTTATTTTAATTCTGCAACAACAACAACACATAAACATAAAGTCTTCTCTGTTTTCTCTGTATCTAAGTTTCCATGTTCAGGAGTTAAACTCAGCCCAACACGTCTGTGGCTGATTGGCTGCTGAAAACCCCGTTCCTGGCGTAGAAAGTGTTTTTCACCACTGAGGACTTTGCTCTGGACGGAGTGGAGTAACTCAGGGTGTAGTCACCTGAGGAAACAGGTGAAACGTGTCAGTTTTAGGATCAGACTCACAGAGACGCTGAGCTCCTTTAAGGACAAACAGGAAGTTTATCTTTACCCAGCCTCCAGCCGTACTCCCAGGACGAGAGGATGGGGAAATCAAACTTCTCCTCAGGACGAATCCGCCCACGTTTCTGCAGGTACAGACGACGTCCTGTCCCCTACAGGACACAAAGAGTTCAGAAAATATACTGGAAAAACTTTATTGTTTTTCTGCAAATATTTACTCATTTTGAATTTGATGCTGCAACTCGTTCCTAAAAAGTTTGAACAGGTTGAACAAAAGTCTGTTTAAGTTGCTGATGCTGAAAAAACATCTGTTTGGATCATTCCACAGGTGAACAGGTTGATTTAAACAGGTGAGTGTCATGATTGGGTATAAAAGGAGCATCATCCCCAAAAGGCTCAGTCCTTCACAAGCAAAGATGGAGCCAGGTTCACCACTTTGTCAACAACCGCGTGAGCAAACAGTCCAACAGTTTAACAACAATGTGTCAGGTATCGTGAGAAACACCAGTCGAGGTGGAGCCGATAGCAGAATTTAACCCAAAAGGATTTATTAGAAATAAACTCAAAAGTCCCAAACCTCATGAAAATAGAAAATCTAAGACACAGCCAGAGACACAGGAGACAAGAACTTGACAACACACCTACAAGAAACTGAACTCAAGACAAGGACGATACAGACAAAGGACTAATCAAACACAGGTGTGACCTGAGACACAGGTGAAACACATGAGGGCCAATCAAACAGGAGGGAAACTCAAGAACAACTAAGAACACAGGAATAGAGAGTGAACACAAGGGAAAATCANTTTTTTCCAAATTTGAGAAGTTTTTGGTGTTTCCATTACTGTTTTTTAGGTTTTGTGCAATTCTTTGGGTAAGTGTCCCAGTATCTGTGAAGGCAGCATTAATGCTGAAAGGTACAAACAGGTTTTGGAGCAACATCTGCTGCCATCCAAGACACTTTGTCTTTTTCAGGGACGTCCCTGATTATTTCAGCAAGACAATGAAACCAAGACACATTCTGCTCCTGTTACAACAGCGTGGCTCCGTAGTAGAAGAGTGCAGCTATGACACTGACCTGTCTGCAGTCCAGACCTGTCTCCCAAGAACAAAATCCAACAACAAAAGCTCATTTTAATCCTTGCAGTGACTCTTACCTGCTGTGAAAAGTCCTGATAGAGAGTTTTTCTGGTGTGGGGGGAAACTGGTCTCATCAGGGGGGGAACACGGTGTCTCTGCCCCCCCTCTGCAGGAACCACAGGAGGAGGAAGGAGGTCGTTCTTCTTCTCTGGTGTCTTTGTTGCAGTCGGCAGCTCAGGCCTCATGGGTGAAGTAATAACAGAAGAAAGTGAGTTTTCTGTTCACAGGTTAAAGTTGAAATCATGTGAAGAATTTAAGGAAGTGTAGAGTTTATAAAGCAGCTCACCTTTGGTCGGCAGGTAGAAGAGGCAGCTGTGTTTTCTCTGTGTTTTGATGGTTGTAACAGGACGGATAAAGATCAGCGTATCGTCTCTTCCAGGCCAAACGCGTCAACGTCTCCTTCTGGATCTGTTCCCTGTAGAAGTTCTGGCTCTGGGTCGTCATCACGCCGCGCATCATCTGCCACGTCACACACTTTAGAGACTCAGGGTGATATTTTTGGAATACTTAAACATTATTTATAACTTCACAGTCACAGATTTTCAGTGGTTTTCAAACTGAATTTTCATATGAAGGCAGACAAACTTAAATTCAGCTGATTAAAGAATCTTAAAAAACTGAAGTTGTCAGACTGTTAAACTCACTCTACCATCAATTCTGATCTGAACTATAAAACACTTCTTACATGTGTCTGTTTGTATAAGAATTTACTCCTTAAAAACTGAAATAACATCAACTTTTCTAATTATCTATATTTTTATTCAATGTGTCTATTTTAATTAATCCATTCATCCATCCATTTCCTTCACCACTCATCCTGTTATTTTATCAAGTATTTAATTCAAATTGCTCTTTCTATCCTATGGCTTTCTATATTTTTAACATTTTTATTATACTCTCTCACTGTGTACTTATTATTTATTCAAGCTTTTCTAATTTTTACATGTTTATACTTTTAATGTGTATATTCTACTTGATATTTTAGTTCATGTTTAATTAAAAATGCTTTTCCTATTATTAGTATTTTTACATTTTTACCATTTTGCTATACTACCTTACAGTGTACTTATCAATTATTTTGGCTTTTCTAAATTTCTCTTTTTATTTTATGTGTAAATTTTACTTGATATGCTACTGAAGGTTTAATTAATCTTAATATTTCAATTTTTTTTTTTGCCATTTTTGCTATACTGTTGTATCATGTACTTATTACTTATTCAGGCTTTTTGAAATTTCTCTGTTTCTTTTCAACATGTTTATTTTACTTGATATTTTACTAAATGTAAAATCTAAACTGCTCTTTCTATTCTTAGTATCCTTAGTTTTTTTTTTCTACCAGTTTGCTCTCACTGTGTACTTATTAATTCAGGCTTTCTAAAATTGTATATGTTTATTTTTCATTTGTATACTTTCCTTGATATTTTAGTTAATTTATAATTTAAACTGCTTTTCATTCTTAGCTATTTATTTCATTTATTTATTTATTTTTAACCATGTTTGCTATGCTGTCTTGCTGTGTACTTGTCTTTATTTTGGCTTTAAAAACTGGGCCCAGCTTATTAATTTTGTACCAGTAACACACAAATGTGAGCTCATATAACAATAAAGTTCCTTGAATCCTATTTAATGTGTTTATTTCAATTGATATTTGACTAAAGGTTTAATTTAAATTGCTCTTTCAATTCCTAGTATTATAGAGTTTTTTTATTTAACCATTTTTCCTTAACAGTCTTATTGTGAACATATTATCAATTTAGGCTTTTCAAATTTTCGGTTTATATTTTATTCATGAATTTTACTCTATATTTTACTTTATATTAGATTTAATTTGCTTCTTCTCCTTTTATTGTTTCCATTTTACTATACATTCTTACTGTGTAGTTATCATTTATTAAGGCTTTTCTAATTTCCTCTTTCTTTTTTATGTGTATAATTTACTTTTTTTTTTCAACAGAAGGTTTAATTTTAATGGCTCTTTCAATTCCTTGTATTTTTATGTTTTAACCACTTTACTGTCATTACCATCATACTGTGCACTCATTATTTTTTCAGGCTTTTCTAATTTTCTGTTTCTATGAAATGTGTAAAGTTTCCTTATTGTTTCAGTTACTGTTAAATTTAAATTTCTCTTCCTGTTCTTCTGGTGGGTTTTACCTCAGACAGACTTTAAAAACTTAATTCAGAGCAAAAATCAGAATCTGCAGGAAAAAAATCAAATCATTTGCATCATCTTTTTAACAGTGTCCACAGCTAAAAACCACATTAACGCTTTCACTTCTGGGTTCTGACACATTTTTAGATACTTCTTCGTCTGTTTCTGTTGTTTTTTCTGGTTCTCAGCAACATTTTAGGGACTTTTTGTTTGGTTAAAAGCTTAGATTTGCATCTTTTAGTGTCAACAAAGGAAAGGGTGTGGTTAAATTTAGAAATGCATTCCCCTCAGAGTCAAACACTAACACGTGAGCAGACAAAAATAAAAAGAACAACTCAAAGAAAAGTAAAAAGAAATATGTTAGACATATATCCAAGCACATTTATACCATAAATATGAGCATTCATGAACATTTACAGCAGCTGTTTGTCATTAAAATCAGATAAAGCTGAATTATAAAATATGTTAAATAAAATTACAGGATTATAATTATGAGAGATCTTATTTTTACCTCCAGTTTTCCTGACGCAGAGCTGAACTGATCAGTGTGTCTCTGCAGAATCGAGGATCAGGTGACATTGTAAGACAGAGAAACATGAGACACTTCCTGTTCTTCACCACTGGAAACATGTTACACTGACCTGAACGTCATCATCCGTCAACTTTAAAACCTCCAAAGTGAAATTATACTGCAATAATTTCATATTATGGAAGGGTGACTCATGTTTTACCATGAATAAACATTATTTCAGAAAATGAGGGTTTCCCCTGTAAACCAAAATAAGACTCTAATTTAACCTGTTGTTTTATTTTTAATTATAGTAATTAGATCATAAACTATATATAACATTTTTTTGTTTTGTTTTCAGGTGAATAATTTTAGAAATATTGTCATTTTCTCATCTCTCCTTGGACAGTCTTACCATACCTCTTGATGAAACAATGAAGATGTGGCGCCCCCTATTGACCATGAGGAATAATGCAAGCTCAAAGCACCTTCAAGTTCAAGTGATGAAAATAATTAGCTAAATCCACCTAAATCTGCTCACGTTTAATGTAAATATTTTACAAAAATGTTGAGAAAATCAAGTCAAATTATGTGAAAAAAAAAAAAATTCATTAAAGTTGTCACATTTTTAGAAAAAAGTCCATTTTTGGGGGGATTAAAGTTAAGTTTCAATTTTCAATCTCAAAATTTCGACTCAATATGTCTAAAAAATCTCAACAGAGACAGTTTTTCTTTATCTTTTTACTGGAAGAAATGGCAACTTTCCCTATTTATATTCACATTATAGAAAATAATCACTCAAACAGATATGGAGAGTTTTAAATGTTTGGATTATGAAGCTACTTTGTCATTTTTAAAGATCTTTGTGTATTTTTTCCAAGAGGTCAAGTTTTAGAATATGGTCCCCCTATTTACTGTATTATAATAATGTTAGTTACTGACCATAAATATCCACGGTTAACTTTATCTGATGAGCTCGTTGGTGAAACATGTCGATAAAAAAGTTGAATAAATATATGCAAAGTATTAAACTCATAACTGTTTAAAATGTGTCATGATAACCTGGTGTAGCTTTGTGCAAAAAGAAAAGTTCTCATAATTTTTTGGACAGTTTTATTTTATTTACCCAAACAATCACACCTCCCTTTAACAGACACAAACACATGAACAGCAAAATCAATATATGAGTTATTTACACGACTCCTGGTTACAAAGTGTTTTCTAATTTACAAGAAAATGACAAGTTTAACCCGTTCCCTCCCTGTATCCTGAGATAATTGATTCATAATTATAACTATCTACTAGTTACACAATTATAATAAAGAATAATGAAATACAAGAACTTATTTTGATTGTTGTAAAAAATGTGTAAAAAACATTGAACGTACTCATGATATAGTTTGAAGAGTTATGTATATTTTACTCTTAAATAAACCAACAGTTTTGACAAGCAGTTGAACAACAGTAACTATTTCACATCATTTTTATGGTAAAATCTTGTTTAACTGTGTCCTGTTCAAACCAGTGGCATCAGGAAAAAGATGCTATCTCTCTTTTCTTGTTTTGTTTTGTTAATACAGCAGCACAGAAATTGTACACAAAAGCAAAAATGATTTCAGGCACAGAATTATTTTTTAATGTAAGCTCTTGAAGAAACAGTAAGTCATTATGTTTTATTTGTAGTAAAATTTGTTTTATTATTCTTGATTTGAGCCATATTCACCAGATCAAGAGATAAAAATGTCTTATTTCAAGTTTTTTTAAGCACAAAAATAAAGTCTGAATTGCTTGTAATAAGTCTAAAAAAATCTGCCAGTGTCTTAACGCAAGAAACTGTTTTTCTGATCCCATTGGCAGATTTTTTGTCTCATTACAAGTAATTCAGACCTCAAATTTGTCTTTAAATAACTTGAAATAAGACATTTTCCTGGACTTTTCAGTAGAATGTAGCTCATATCAAGAATAATAAGACAAGTTCTTTTTCTTATTGTTCCTATTTCCATATTACTGGCACTATTATTATTATTAATATTACTATTATTATAACTACTATTATTCTTATCGTTATCATTACTGTTATTAATATAAATCTATTGTTATTTCTATTATTCTTTTACTACTATTACTGCTTTTGTTTTGTTTCATTTGGTACTTTGACTATTATTTATTTATGTATTTAACACTATGTGTATCGATTTTATATAATGCCTATTTTTACAAGATGTATCTGTATCTTTACCAAAAAATTAAATAAAAAAAAAGTTTGGGAAAAAAATAAATAAATAAGACATAGCGACTTGCTTGGATTTCAGATTTTTCAGTGTATGTTCCTAAATGAATCGATTTCGCATCCAATTGGATCATGAATGGTGATGATGATATTCAGCCCTCATGATAAAGATAATTTAAGAACATGTCAGCGTCTATAACTGGATAAGTTTTAGTCACAGATTCACCTTGTGTTTGATGACATCATCGTTACCTGGTCAGGTTCACCTGTCACTTCACTGATAAAATCTTCAGGAGTTTTTGATCCAAACTGCTGACGTATGGAAACATCCTCTCAGTGAAAGTGTGTGTGAAAGTGTAAATCTCTGTTTTTGTATCAGGGTCAGAGAATGTTAACTGTCCTTTGTTCCAGTCCAAACAAACTCTGATCTTCTTCAGATCCTCCAGAAATAAAACGGTGGAGAACTCAGGCAGCGAGCGTGCAGAGTATCCACCGCCACAGAACCCGACTCTCCACAGTCCAGAGAGCGGTTCTCCTTTTCTTTGGACTGATTCTGCCAACACGCCAACTTTCCAGTCTTTACAGTCTCTGACGTCCACGTCCCAGCTGTGAATCCCTGAGTTAAACCCCTCAGAGCCCAGAACGATGGGGAAGAACTCAAACCTCTCAGGATTATCAGGAAGTTTCTGTCTGTTCCCAAACTTCACTCCGCTCAGATCTTCGGTCAGGACGAGTTCAGGATGAGCAGAGTTTGGATCCAGAATCACAGGACTGTAGGAAACCAGCTTCTTCATCTTGTTCCAGATGTTGTAGCTCAGGTTTCCCAGGTGTTTGGCTTCATCTATCAGAGCTCCTGTAACCAGCTCTGGATCCTCCTGAAGGGGGCGCTGTTGGACTCTTTTCACTGCAGCTTTGTAGTTTTGGAGGAAAGAAACATCCTCAGCTCTCAGTTCTTCCTCTGTGACTGTGATTGTTTCTGAAAGAGCTGCTATCTCTTTATCCAGACCTTCGATCTTCTCCTCTATGACCCGACTCTTCTGCTCCTTTTCGTCCCTCAGAGAACAGACTCTGGCCTCTTCTTCTTCTTCTAGAAACTTGTGAAGCTTCTGAAACTGCCTTTTAATCTGCATCTCTGTGTATTTTGCCTGGAGTTTAATGTGTTCCCCTGTTTGAACACAGTTTTCTTTCACTCGTTCAAAGATCTTCAGTTTATCCTGAATGGGATCCAGAGATTTCCTCAGCTTCTCTCTGTGCTCCTGTGCCGCCTCATCCACGGGTCTGAACCTGTGGTTGTTGTGCGTCTGTGAACTTTGACAGATGACACAAACCGGATCCTCATGATCCAGACAGAAGAGTCGCAGTTTCTTTGAGTGCTGGCTGCACAGAGCTTTGGACTTGGCTAAAGCTTTCTCTCTGTCCTCGATAAAGGCCTCACACAGGTTTTTTAACACCAGGTTACAGGGAGGATCGCTCTGTGCAGATACTTCTTTACAAACCGGACAAACTTGTACCTGTTTCTCCCGCCACCATCGCTGCAGACAGTCTTTACAGAAGCTGTGGGTACACGGCAGGAAAACAGGAACTTTGAAAATGTCGTGGCAGACCGGGCACAGGAGTTCCTTTTCAGACTGCGATGCCATTTTCACACGAGATAAACTTGAAAAACACAAGAAAAATGACATTACAATCAGTCAGAACATTAATTTACTCCACTTCCCCTTTACCACCATGAGATTACTTACTTTCACTTTGAGAAAACTTCAACTCCTTTTCTGCTGCAGTTTTTTTTTGTAGGTGTTCTGATCTTTCCTTCCTTTCTCAGTTGAAATTAAACAGCTTCAAGTTGAGATTTTATGCAAAAATGTTTGTTATCCTCTGTCTTTAGTGTCGTTGTTTCTCTCTGAGAGGAAAGAAAGAAAGTGACCTGGTTTGTTTGGTGACTCAGATTTGGGAGGAGCTTTATCAAACAAAGGGTGTGTTTTATTTGAAGGTTTCTCTTTCTTTGTAGACTGATCAAATATAGAAGTGTCACATTCAGAAGATATTTTTCTACAACCACAATGATGCGTTGCGCAGTTCAAAACTTTTTTTTTTCAATTCCAATGAAGCTGAGACACTGTGTAGGACATAAATAGGAATCAAATACAATGATTTGCAAATCCAGTTTAACCTATGGGTCAATGACAAAAAGAGGCTGCTCTATCCACTGTCCTCCTCTAAAAAAAAAAAGAAAGAAGAAAGCTGCAACCAAATAATCTGATGTCACAGTTTTATATACGCCTAAAGTAAAACCAACTGTATTGTCCCCAAATGCTGAATCTGATCAACCAGCGCAAGGTACAAGGGAGGTTTGTAGCTCCAGAGCCCAACAAAGAAACCACAGACTGGATCCCAGGATTCAATTAACAACTTTCCTTTTTCTGGAGTTTTGCAACATGGGCAACAAAGTGGATCCTCTGCTTGCTCGGTGTCTTTGTATCGCTGCTGGATCTGATAAAACTGCACAAGGAGAAAGGAAGGTTTTTTTTTTTTTTACACTAGAGCCCGTTTACGTAAACCAGAGGATCCACAGGAAATTAAGGAGGATGAAGTTTTTTAGGGGGGCCATGTTTGGATCTGGATCTTCTGGAGTGTAACTGACTTTTTTTTGTGCCTCCTGCTGGACCCACCTACGACAAAGTGGCAGAGAAACTGTGGAGACGCTGCAGGAAAAAAACTTGCAATGTCTCCAACCTACAATCAAATGTAAATGAGAAGAAAGAAACACCAACAACTCAATTCAAGTGAAAAAAGAAAAGAAATAAAGAAAACATGTTTGAATTGAAAGGTTGATTTAACATTTTTGAGAATGTTAACGGTTAATGAAGTAAGAAATAATTCATAATGAATAGTAGTAAAAATCCTCTGGTGGTTGTTTTAAAACTCAAGTTGTCCAGCAGGTGGCGATGTTGTCTGCACATTTCTCTCGTTTCCATGTCGAGCTGCATCACTTCCTCTCTCAGCCCAGGTTTCACCGAACTGTTCAACTAATTTAAGGTGTTAAAGATCTGCTTTTTTACACCAGAACACTTTATTTCTGACTATATTTTATTGTTGAATGAAATAAAAATCTGAATATTCAAGAAAACAAACTATGACTCAGAATAAAACAGGATGAGTCCAGAAGTTGAGATGGCATTTTTATTCTCTGACACATTTCTGTTTGCTCCACACTCCCTGTGAAGGGAGGTTATCACGGGCCTGTCTGTGTAACTCACCCACACACGTACACATGGACTAACTCACACACACACGTACACATGGACTAACTCACACACACACGTACACATGGACTAACTCACACACACACATGCACACACTTTATATCATGTTGTTTAATGAAGAATTTGTATTGTTTGGGTATTTTTTTGTTAGGTAGATTAATAAGTTGGGGAATTAGTTTTGAGTATTTAAATGACTACTGTAGCTTATTTTGATTTTTGATTGGCCAATCAATTTATACATAATTTTCACTCTTATTCTGTTGATAACGTTTTTCTATCATTTCATCCATTGCAATAGAGTTTAAGCTATAGTTTATTAAATTGGGAGCTGGTTTATTAGAGTTTTCTGTCTGTGAGTGTGGGGAGATAATTAGAGCACCTGTGGGGAAATTATAATGAGGCTGGTGTGGCTCAGGTGTGTGAGACCTCTCCAGAGCCGAGAGCCGGAGAGGCGAGTCAGGAAGATGTCTCCGCGAGGAGCTCTTCGTGTAGAGTGTTTTTTTGCCTGCTGTAACTGTCAGAAGAATAAATAAAGAAATTATAGTTTGCTAAACCGGGGTCCGGAGTTTCCATTCTACTGAGCGAACTTTGACACTCCCCCACCGTGCAGTCACAAACATCCTGTCACACACACTCATACACTCTCACACACACACACACACACACACACCGGTGCCCTGAGTGTAATCTCCAGTGGAGGTGTGAACATTAATCGCCTCCTCTGTCTCTTCCTAAGAGGTTTATTCACCTGCTGATCACGGCAGCTGCTCTCTGTTCCAGCAGGAAGATTCAGATCTGGGTCAGAAATAAACATGTGAAGGAGGAGACGTCCTGCAGAGCTTTAGTGCTTCATCATCTTCAAGGAGATAGAGGAGGAGGAGATAGAGGAGGAGGAGATAGAGGAGGAGGAGATAGAGGAGGAGGAGATAGGGGAGGAGGAGATAGAGGAGGAGCAGACTGTTTGACTCTGAGGTCCAGGAGGAAGAAGACACGATAAAGCAGGGATGTCAAAAGTCAGGCCCTTGGTCTATTTTCACTGTCTACTTTTTATGTTTTCAACACTTTATTTAAAGCTGAATGTATAAGACTGACATGACACAACAATCGTTATTCAGTTGAAGGAGGCTTCATTCATGTTTGTGAATGTTGTTATTAGGTGTCATTCGGTCAATTATGTCGCCTTTAAAGCAAACTTGACATTGTTTGGGGATATCTTGATGATGACAACTTGACATTTACAAAGACACTGTTTTTTATGACCGTGCCGTGTCAGTCTTATACATACACCTTCAAATAAAGTGATACCCTGATTTGTTTAATTGCATTTGGTGTGATGCAAAAATGTGGTCTGTGAGACGTTGTGAGTTTAAAAAAAAAAAACACAAATGAAGACATCCACGAACAGTATCAGGGTCGTCTGCTTCTTTTTTCGTTTCTTTTTTCCGTCTGTATTTGTGTTGTTATTTTACTTGTGTGCTCCTGCTTTATTTGTGGGAAAACGGGCCTCCTGTTACAAGCTTTAAATAGCTTCTTTGGGGTCACCCTTTCAGCACATCCACTGAGAAACTATTGTACATATGTATATGTATATGTATATGTATGCATGTGTGTATCAGTGTTAGTCAAGCTTGATGTGTGTGAATAAACTAAACTAAACTAAACTCAGAAACAAGACTGAATCAAGGAAATAAAATGAAGAAAAAATGGTCTAGAATGCAAGATAAAACAACAACCTGGACAGATGCTAACAAAAAATGCAGAAAATTGAACCTGTTCAGAAGAGAATAATGATGTATGAAAGTTTTGGTGTCAGTGTGCAAACATAATTGACAACATGGAATCAAATTTACTCGTCAACCTGCCATTGGTTACAGCAGAATAAAGTGAAGGTTCTGGAGTGGCCATCTCAGTCTCCTGACCTCAATATCATTGAGCCACTCTGGGGAGATCTCAAACCTGCAGTTCATGCAAGACAGAGCAAGAATTTACAGGAACTGGAGGCTTTTTGCCAAGAAGAATGGTCAGTTTTACCATCTGAGAAAATAAAGACCCTCATCCACAACCAGCACAAAGACTTCAAGCTGTCACTGATGTTAAAGGGGGAAATACACGCTGTTAAGAACTGGGGGAGGGAAACTTTTCATCAGGGTCATTATGATTTTTATTTAGTAAACGTCTTCACCCAACCACTAACCATGAGTGACAGAAAAGTTTTTGTGTTATCATTCATATTCTCTGAGAAATGGCCAAGAAATCACAAATTCTGCCAGGATATGTAAACTCATGAGCACAACTGTGCATTGGATCCACTTTTGCGGTTCTGCTGCGTCCCTGCTCCGGCAGGTTGCAGCAGATAAAGAAGCTTTAGATGGACTAAACATTTACTGAAATACTACAATTTCTTCAAGTGTCATATTTCTCTCAGACTGCTCGACCTTCTGCTGTTGCTCACCACAACGACTCTTTCTCCTGCTCACACCTGATAGGTTGATATAGTAGATGACTTAAGTCCTCATAAACGTGTATTTAAAGTATCTTAAGAGATGTAAATTAGAGACTTGGTGAAGTGTCTCTTTACTTGACCTGAAACTTGTTGCTTTAAACAGACTTTTAAAAGGTTTTGAAGTACACTACTTGTTGAATTAATCTCCTCGTATTAAAAATAAACCACCCACTGAGTGTGCACTAAAACACAAAAGCACTGACGGGCTGTGGACAGACGTGGACCCCCCACCGTGAGAGCAGAATAGACTCAGATATCTTCAAACCAACAGAGACAGAAAAACATGTTTAATGAGAGTGTTTTCAGAGCGATAAGGAGACGGGACAAAGGGCTCGTGGATTGTTTGGTAGTCTGGAAGGACAGGGAGAGACAAAAGAGCAGACGGACCCAGAGGACAGGACAGAGACAAGGACAGAGACAAGGACAGAGACAAGGACGGAGTGAAGAGGAGGAGACCAGCTGCTCAGGAGACGCTGCTGTCATGTTTCTGAGGGACAGGAAGTTACAAAGGGAGCATCTGCTGATTGATAACGTGACGTAGGGAGGTCAGACCATGAATCCTTCACATGAATTTATCTTCTCTACTTGTTTAAAGTGTATTTTCAGACTTGGACCTCTTGGTGGAAACGAGCCTTTGTGGAGAATATTTGTCCAAACCGACACCATGATTGACTGACTTTGGAGCTTTGATGTGAAGAATATTCCAGTTTTTCTGCTTCTCACTCACTTTACTGTCAATGAGGGCAAAGAGCGTGGAGAAAGACACATCCTGTGGTCGTGGAAAAGATGTTTAAGAAGAGTCAAATCATTGGCATCAAGCAGAGAAAACATCTAAGGAGATTGATGTACACTGCAAAAACTGAAATCAAAGCAAGTCATTATGTCTTATTTTTAGCAACATTTATCTTATTTTTCTTGATTTGAGCCACATTCACCAGACCAGGTCATAAAATGTTTTATTTTAAGTTTTTTAAAGACAAAAATGAGGTGTAAATTGCTTGTAACAAGTAAAAAAAAATCTTCCAATGGGATGAGAAAAAGTTTCTTGTATCAAGACAGCTTTCTAATTTCAAGAAACTCTACGACAAATTTATCTTATCCAATTGGCAGATTTTTTTTACAAGCAATTTAAACCTCATTTTTGTCTTTAAAAAACTTAAAATAAGACATTTTTATGACCTGGTCTGGTTAATGTGGCTCAAATTAAGAACAATAAGATAAATGTTACTAAAAATAAGACAGAATGACTTGCTTAGATTTCAGTTTTTGCAGTGTAGAAATGACTAAAATTGGGTTAAGAACTGTCCAACACATTATTAAAAACTGGAAGAATAGTGGGGAACCATTGTCTTCCACTGTCTATCACTTAAATGTCTGGCAAAATCAAATGGTAGAAAAACAACGGTAGAACTCAGGGCTATGTTTAATAGTGAAAGTAAGAGCATTTCTACACGCACAGTGCAAAGGGAACTTAAGTGTAGCTTTAAGAAAACCACTAATCAGTGAGGCTAACTGGAAAAAAAGTCTTCAGTTTGTTAGGGAGCTTAAAGATTAGAGTCTGGAGCAATGGAAGAAGGTCATGTGGTCTGATGAGTCCAGATTTACCCTGTTCCAGAGTGATGGGCGCATCAGGGTAAGAAGAGAGGCAGGTGAAGTGATGCTCCCATCATGCCGAGTGCCTACTGTACGAGCCTGTGGGGGCAGTGTTATGATCTGGAGATGCTGGTTCCAGGTTATTCCATCAACAGATTTTTTCTTTCCTCAAGGCACCGGCATATTTCAAGATGACGTACGAGTGGTTCAGGGAGCATGAGACGTCTTTTTCACACATGGATTGACCTCCACAGAGTCCAGACCTTAACCCCATTGAGAATCTTTGGGGTCAGACTCTCCCATCATCAAAACAAGATCTTGGTGACAAATTAATGACACACTGGATGGAAACAAATCTTGTGACATTGCAGAAACTTATCGCAACAATGACACAGTGAATCTGTGCTGTAGTCATGCAGTCCATCCAAATAGTAGAGTGTGACCTTTTTTATTGACCAGGCAGTATATAATCACAATATTTAAAATAAATGCATTAAAAAATGTGGTTTTTTTGTCTTTTCTTGACTATGACTCAGGTAAAAATGCTGTTAGGACTATTAGTACATAAATTAAAAACATGCATTGATGTGGATCTCGTGGTTGATTTGAAACTATTTCTAAACCCTGAGGCCCTGTGTGTTCATCAGAGCTTCGTTTACAGCTGAGAAAATTGCACCAATTATCATTTATCTCCTCATTTCTTCACCTTTTGATGAAGCTGCAGCATGTGAAGCTTCCATGTTATCAGCTTCCTCCTCTCTGCATGAATTCCTCTGTGTTTCCACCAAACCTGCCTGAAAACCACAGGATAAGGAGATTGGATTCAAATCTACCTTTTTAATAAGACCCCTCTTTAATTAATTCTTCATAATTCAAGGTTTTAAAGAAAGAAAATCATTTGAGACTTAAAGAGCTTGTTGGTGTTTTTAACTGGTTGAATGAGGAGCTGGTGCGTCTCCGTTGAAAAAGATCTGTAGCTTAATAGAAAGATAATGCAGAGGTGGGGGGGGGGCTTGTTCCTCTGAGGCGTGCCGCAGAGAGAAAAAGATGATTAAATTGAAAAGTTTAAGTAGATTTTAAGCTGAATAAGCAACCTGATATCCACTTCCACCTGAGTCTTTACCCGTGGAGTAAATGACCTCACGAGTTTGGCAGGAAGCTCAATCAATTCAAACAGTGGTTCACAACCTTTTTCCAACTCAGGGCTCAGACTTTAACGTCTCACAAATGTTTGTGGACCACCTCAGACCCATAAATATGGAGGTTATAAAATGCCAAATTTGTAATAAATACCTGATATGTCATAAAAACGATGTAACAATGACTCGAAATATAGAAACTTGTCAATAACGTAACAGATGCTGATATCGAAACCTGTTAACTTGTACTTTTATGTCAGTTATTACATTTTGATTTTTGCAACTTTTGATACAATTCCTCTTCTTCTTCCTCTAATTCAGTGGTTCCCAACCTGGGTCATGGTCCCCTAGTGGGCCGTGAAGGTATTACAAGTGGGCCCGCCAAATCATTTCCAAAATAGTATGATTTTTGTGGGTTTTTTTTTTTACAAAGATACAAATATATAGCACAATGTTTAAATTACACTTTTAAGAATATTAAAAATGTAAACAGAAAAAAGTCCTTTAAAATAAAAGGCATGTTAGACGAAATCAAATGAATCAATCTAATGTAATAATGACCAGAAATGCAAAAAAAAGTGTATAACTTTTCAAAAAATGTATCAAAAGTGCTTAGTTATTAATTCATTTGACTTTTTATTTGGAATATTTCAATTTGATGTGATCACCATCCCCACTAAGGACGTGGTAATGGTTCATAAATCTGGATAATTAAGTCAAAATTTTGAGATAAAAATGTTCACTACAAACAGAAAAGGAAGTGTTTTGAATGAGTATTTAGGTGATGAAGCTTCTTTGTTGTCTTAGAGTAACTTTTTTGCAGTGGATCCTTTTTTTGAGTTGTTAGAATATGGTCAGTGTAATAAAAACTTCATTTGTGGATTTAAATCCCTCCTTCTTTACAAGTTTCTGTTACATGCACAGACGTTTTTGTACATCTTTATATCTGATGAGCAGGAGCTGCCCTCAGTGAGACATCTGTCTTAAAAGTATTTCAATTACAAGTTATAAAAGTGTGTTTTTTTTCCCAGCTGCAGATGGTACAAAGCCTCCTCTGACCTCCAGGCTTCATGTCTGTAATTGTCATTTTTAAAACGATAAAGCTCCAATTAAAGAGTGTGATAGGAGGAATAAATCCTTTCTCTCACAGGTCTGCACAGGAGAGGGGAGTCCAGTTGATTCTGTGTGTGTGTGTGTGTGTGTGTGTGTTTACCCTGACGTGACCTGTTAAAGGTGTGTGACTGGAACCAGGAGATTAACACTAACTCGTTTAACATCCGATGTGATGCTTTAGAGCAGATTGCACCTGCACGCTGACTGAGGTGTGTGTTAGTGTGTGTGTGTGTGTGTGTGAGAGAGAGAGAGGGATGAACTGTTTGTGTGTTATCAAACCTGCTGAACGTTCAGGTGTATTTTATCTAACAGAGGAGAGAGACTGAATCAGGAGGAGCTTAGAGCAGAGGTTCCCAACCTTTCCCATCTCAGGACTCTCAACTGTGTGAAATGATTTGACGTCCACTTGCAATACCTCCGCGGCCCACCAAGGGGCCACAACCCACAGGTTGGGAATCACTGGCTTGGAGGTTGACCTGTCACGATAAAAAATGTTGCTGGACGATATATTGTCCCAGAAATTATTGCGATAAATGATAATATTGCCGTTTTGATACCACTTCCAACTAATATAATAATAATGGTATAATACTGCAAGTACACCCTTTTAAAGATACATAAAAAAGACAATGTAAATATCCAAAACAAAAAATCAACACAACCAAAAACAATTGATAAAAAGGACTGTCAGTTTCTGTTAACAAAAAAATGCACTTGAATAAAAAACATGAATAAGCTGGACAAAATTTATATTTTTGCATCAAAATGGAACAAATGTTGCCACATGGTTTGTTTGGAACTGGTCTGTGTGTGATCAGACTGAAAACATGAGTTATTTCCTGCAGACGTGCACTTGTAGACGCTGCATTTCTGCCTCAGTGAATGAAGACTGAAAGAGAAGGAGGAGGAGGAAGAGGAGGAAGAGGAAGAGGAGGAGGAGGAGGAGGAGGAAGAGGAGGAGGAGGAGGACGTTAAAATGAGGACAGAAGCTCCCGCAGAGCTGTTGGATCTCTCTCTGCCAATGTTTCTCTGCTGCCTTTGAACCTGCCACCAAAATAAAAAATAAGAATTACTCAGCCAAAAATGACGAGATTAGAATTGGTACAAATAGACCGAAACAAACGCACACACAATTTCTTCCGGCTACAGTCAGACTAATCCAAGCAGCAACCTCTGATCCTGGGAAATAAATGGTGATGGAGGTTTTTAAAATGCAGTTCCTGGAGCGGCCACTAGAGGCTCAGCAGAAACAGCACTAATCACATACACACCATTCAAACAGCAGATCTTTGCAGCAGAAATAATCATGTTTGCAGACTGGTTCAAAATGTGATTTCAGTCTGAATGGATCATTTTTTTATTGAATTTGACTTTTTCTATCCCCCATTATTGTTGAGGGAGGAGGATCCCAGCTGCGACTCGGTTCCCATCGTTCATATTAACGAGCCGTTCAAAAGAACCGGTTCGTTCGTGAACGTCACAACACTAAAATGAGAGCTCATAAGTTTTCTTTCCAATGTTTTCCTGTTCATTTTTTAAAATGACCTCAAAAAAAAAAACAGTCTCAAAAGAATCAATATTTTGATTCGAGAATCGACACTAGAGCATAAAGATCTGGTATCGGTAGTATCGATATTTCAGTATCTGCCTGCTCATCACTAGTTGATACACTATTACTACTTAAAGCACACATGTTGTAGTGTCACTTGTAATATTTCAGCCATGAAAGTGAAACCTTTCTTCGTTTGTGAGTAAGCTGATGTTTCCTCGCAAGGAATAGTTAATGCACAGAGGCAGTTCTTGCAAAAAAACAAAAAAAAAAACCTGTTTAAGCAAGCATTTGAATATATTTGTGCCATTTTTAGTTGTTTATTTTCCAACAGAAAAATTCAGTTGGACAGAAAAAGTCGGCGTGACATCACTGACCCTTATCTCTCTCTTCAGTGAACGTTTCCTGAGGCAGAGGAAGTTATTTTGTGTTGCTCGTGTTCATTTTGTCCTTTTTTCCAGGAGCCTATCTGCATTCAGATTGTAATTTTTTAGAAGTAGCATGTGCAGTTCTTCATTGTGTGTGTGTGTGTGTGTGTGTGTGTGTGTTTTGGCTCGGTGTGGTGGAGACCCCTCCTCCCCCCAGCTCTGTCTCTCCTGCCAATAGCTAATTGATTTGGCTCCGTCCTGCCTGCTCTACTTACTCGAGTAGTTAATTAACTTAACTTTTAATTGGTTTCCACACAGCGCAAAGAGTAAAACATAAAGCTGACACCGGCTGCTGCGCTCCGTCCACCGCTCGCTCTGTTTCTGTCCGACTGACCGAGCACACAAAGCACCACGGACCCCCCCCCCCACCACTCACTCGCTCTCGTGACCCGACCTGAGGGGTCCAGAGTTTCCCGCTCACGTCACATCCACGGCGACCAATCAGCCCCGCTCCTCTTCCTGCTCCTTTCTGGTTAAATCTGCATGTTTGAAGTGTTTCTCTCTGCACTTTTCTACCTTTCCTCAGTAAAATGCACATTAATTATGATTTTAATTGGCACATAACACCAAATTACAGCACTACATCTGCATGAGGTTGATGAGCTCTCTGATTAATAGCAATTACTCCGGCAGGTGCTGAGATTTTCCGGCTTTCAGGAGGCTCTCTCTCGCTCATGTGGAACAAAAGCTCCTCTCACAGCTCGTCACGTTAACGTGGACGGAACAACAATGAACGGAGCTGAAAACCAGTCAGATATGAAGGCTAAAAAGCTTCGCCTAAATAAAAGTACATGACAAAGCAGAATGATTGTTCTGTTTCCTGCTTCCAGCGCTGATTTACCTCGTCTCTGAGCGTCAGCGAGTGGAAAGTGGTTTTGCTTCTTCGCTCTGAGGACGGCAGATGCGCCTGTGAGGGAAATTATTGGCAGATTAACTCCAAAAGCTTGTTGTCCAACCAGCTACATGACGCAGGTTTTATTCCATGTTGGTGCCGGGCTCGGAGCCACCGGTCACACAGACGCCAGCGCAGGTGGAGGTAATAACATTAATGATGTTTCTGCTTCACTCCAGAGTCCTGTTAAAGCAGCGATCCAGATCACAGGACTCTGGAGCCTCTTCAACTGATTAATAAAGAGGCACACACTCGAATGTTTCATCACCGCCTTTAGCTTTGATTACAGCCACATTCGCTGTGTCATTGTTTCATGAAGCTTCTGCAATGTCACAAGATCTATTTCCCACCAGTGTGTCATTAATTTCTCTCTAAGATCTTGTTTTGATGATGGGAGAGTCTGACCCCAAAGATTCTCAATGGAGTTAAAGTCTGGACTCTGTGGGGGCCAATCCATGTGTGAAAAAGACGTCTCATGCTCCCTGTACCACTCGTACGTCATCTTGGAATATGCCTGTGTCATTAGGGAAGAATAAATCTGGTCATTCAGTATCTTCAGAGTCAGCTGACCTCATTCTTTGGAAACATACTGTTGCTGAACCTGAGCAACTGCAGCAACCTCAGATCATAACACTGACCCTGGGGGGACAGAGTCTTCTCTTCTCACTACCACAACAAATCCAGGACTCCGCTGACCTCACCACCTTCAAAACCAGATTAAAAACACACCTGTTCCGTTTTCATCTCCATAGAAACACATCAATCCTAAATCATCCTGTCTATGCATTTTCTTTTATTTAAATTGTTATTAATCTGCACTGGTATTATTTTTACCCTGTAAAATATTGTTTTACCTACTTGTTCTTGCCTGAACTTTTAACATTTTTGATGTAAAGTGACTTTGAGTTTTTTGAAAAGCGCCCTATAAGTAAAATTTATTATTATTATTTTAGCTCTGCCCCCACAGGCTTGTACAGTAGGCACTTTATCACTTCACCTGCCTCTCTTCTTACCCTGATGCGCCCATCACTCTGGAACAGGGTAAATCTGGACTCATCAGACCACATGACCTTCTTCCATTGCTCCAGAGTCCAATCTTTATGCTCCCTCACAAACAGAAGCCTTTTTTTCTGGTTAGTTTCACCGAGAAGTGGTTTTCTTAAAGCTACACAGCTGTTCAGTCCCAAATACATTGAGTTCTCTTTGCATTGTGTGTGTGGAAATGCTCTTACTTTCACTATTAAACATACTCCTGGGTTCTGTTGTTGTTTTTCTTCTATTTGATTTGGCCAAACATTTAAGTAATAGACAATTCTTCCATCATCCTTCCAGTTTTTAATAAAGTGTTGGACAGTTCTTAACCTCGTTTTAGTCGTTTCTGCATCAATCTCCTCAGATGTTTTCTCTGCTTGATGTCAGTGATTCGACTCTTCTTAAACAGACTGAGACATTTTCCAAATGTTTAAGTGGTCACCAATCACCGTCATTCAGGATTTTTTTCTCATCATATTTCATCCCAGAAGACGATGGTTCCAGCTCTCAACTCAATTTTAGTTTTTCTGCAATTTTTCAGACTTAAAAGTTGACCCTGAGTTGGAAAAGCTTGGGAACCACTCATCTGTATTATTACTGTCAAATTATTCATTTTATTTAAATTTCTTTGGCTCTCGCAATCATGGTGTGGTGCTCACATAATAATATTTCATATGTTTTTAATATCTAACTAACGCAGTTATGCAACAAGGATAACAACATGTTTCACTGTGCATTAGTGTGTGTGTGTGTGTGTGTGTCACAGGGTTAAATGTGTTACCACGCCAGGTTGCGCGCTTCTTTAAATATGTTAAAGCTAAGACATTGTTTGTACAAGCCCAGGGTTAAAGTGTGTGTGTGTGTGTGTGTGTGTTGCAGAGGTTGGTAGTGTGAAAGTCAGCTCAGCCATACAGCCTGACTCAAACAGGATCAACCACTAATCCTTTATCTGCTTTAGCTGTGGAGGTGGCAGCCAGTGTGTGTGTGTGTGTGTGTGTGTGTGTGTGTGTGTGTGTATAATAATTAATGACTCCAGGGATCAGAGAGGAGGAGAGTGAGTTAAATACAGAAAGATGCTCTTCTGACCTTCTGAAACATGAACACTCTTCCCGCCTCCTCTTCTGCCATAGTTCCATTAAGCAAGGCATTCAACCCCTGTGAAACCTCCTATAGGGGCCTGTGAGAACCTTCGGGACCTGCTGATGAGGTGAGTCTTCGGGGTCTTCAAACTCCGACCTCCGTGTGTTGTATCCATCCATTACCTGAACCACTCTCTCTTTTGTCTCCTAACTTTAAAAGCTGATCTAAACAAAGGTGAAAAACTCAAACGCTTCCATAAAGAAGAAGAGATGAGCTTTCAGTCGGGTCCACTGACTCTTTCAGACCAAAATAAGTCCAAAAGTCTATACATTTCAATCTATTTCACTGATTTCATATAAAAAAATATCAGACCATCTACTTCTCTCAAACCAAGGAGGTGTTTTTGGGAGCAAATTACCGCCTGTTGAAAAGATATAAAAAAGGAAACTTGGCTTTGGTGAAAACTTTCTATGGCCCATATTTAATCAAAATCTTAATAATAATAATAATAATAATAATAATGCATTTTATTTCACGACACCTTTCACAACACCCAAGGTCGCCTTACAAAGGGTAAAAAACACATAAAAACAAAATAAAGTTAAAAAAACAGCAACATAAAAGCAATAGAATAAGGGACAATAGGGAGCAGTTAAAAACAGTAGGTAGTATGGAACAGATGAGTTTTGAGATAAAAGGTAATATGGAGATTTAAGGTGAAAGTTGTGGAATGAAATTAAAAATTTTGAGATAAAAAGTCAAAACGTCAGAATTGTTGGGAAGAAGTTCAAAAATATGTGATAACATTTCAAAACGTTTGGGAAAAAAGGTCAAGATTTTGTGATGATTAAGTCATAATTTGAGGTAAAAAGTCAAAATTTTGAGACTAAGTGTCAAATTCTGAGCTAAAATGTCCAAACCTTGAGCAAAAAGGTAAAGTTATGAGATAAAATGTCGAAATTTTTAGAAAAAGTCAAAATGTTGGGATAATGCATTTAAATGATGAGTTAAGAGTCAATGTTATGAGATTAAAAAGTCAAACTGATGGGGAAAAATCAAATTAAAGAGAAAAAGTCAGAAGAGCAAACATTAAGCCATGAGGAACACCATTATTTCAGTCGCCCATTTGATAAATGTTACAGTAAATTTCAACATTTTTTTGTGTATCTTTTTTGTTAATATATCAGCGATGTATAGATAATGAGTTTATATTCTAATTTGTTTTTTTTCTCAAATCGGAAAAGGGTTTATTTCAGTGTCTACAATAAATGAGTTTGTATTTAAATGTTTTATCATTAAAACGTTTATATGCAGCATTTTGCAGGTTATGAGTTTTTAATTTAGTGTTTTATCATAAATGAGTTTATATCTCAGTTGAAGCTCGTTCTCATATCAAACTGTTGGTAACGACGTGATCAGCACTTTCAGATTGACGTGTTTGGAAACTTCTAGGCTTTAAATTAATGTGGAATATAACTCTCTCTCTAACACACACACACACACACACACACACACACACACACACACACACACAAACTGACTGTTAAGGCTGAAAAACTGTGAAGTGTGTGAGTGAGTGAGGAGCAGGGATTAGTATTAGAGGAGAGGATTATCCAGTCCAAGGACTGTCCGCCTCACTGCCTCTCTCTCCCTCTCTCTCTCTCTCCCTCTCTCTCCCTCTCTCTCTCTCTCTCTCTCTCTCTCTCTCTCTCTCTCTCTCTCTCTCTCTCTCTCTCTCTCTCTCTCTCTCTCTCTCTCTCTCTCTCGCTCTCTCTCTCTCGTCGTTGAGGAGGTCTCAGAGTCTCGGGCGATAGAGAGGAAAAACCGACCATGGGAAGCTCACTTAGACACACTCTTTGAACATCCACCTCCTCCAATCAGTGCCACCTCCACGCTCCGCTCCTCTGCTCCTCCTCCCTCTGCTCCTCCTTTTATACTTCTCCCTGTCTCTTTCCTCTCTTTTTATGAATTATTATTTCTCTCTTCTTCAAACTACTGATGCTGATTTACACTTCTTAAACGCTCTTCCTCTGAGCCTCCACCACTGGTTCCCAACCTTTTCCACCAGGGGGCAAAGTTTTAAATCTCAAAAATGTTTGTGGCAAACCTCCAAACCAATAAGTACTGCAATAATATGATCCCCATTGGTAACAATGACCTAAAATGAAATAAAACCCAAAATGTGATAATGGGTTGATGATGTAACAGAAGTGCTGAGTTAAAAAATGTATTAATTTTTTTTTTATAATTTATAAAACCCAAAATGGAATGATTGGTCAATAATGTAATGGATGCTGAACCAAAAATGCAGTAACTTTTTTTACCCCCAAAATTACAGATCGAGATTATGAGATAAAAAGTTAAATTTCTGTAACAAAAAGTCTAAACGTTGAGGTTGAAAGTGAAAAAAAAATTGAGTTAAAAGTCAAATTCTGTGTTAAAAAGTCAAACTCGTGTGATGAAACGTCAAAATTTTCAGAAAACGTCCTAATTTTGTTGTTAAGTCAGAATTGTGGGTGGGGGAAAATGAGAAAATCATGAGATTGAAAAGTCAAATTAATTAGCAGAAGTCAGAAAAGTCACAATTGTGACCTGTAATCCAATAAATTTGACTTTTGATTTAAAAATGTTGACTTTTGTAATGTAAACAGCAGAGGACCAAACACTGTGCCCTGAGGAACACCCTTGTTTTAGTTGCCCATTCTATAAATGTTACAGTTTATTTAATCATATTTTCAACAACAACTCAGCACTATTCTTTTTTCTCTTTTAACTCTTAAAATATATATAATCTATATCGGTGATTCCCAAACCTGTGGGTCACGCCCCCCTGGTGGGGTGCAAAGGTATTGCAAGTCGACTTTACTGAAATATTAGATTTTGTGTTTGTCTGATTGGTATTTCTGTTCCCCACAGCAGCAGGTGGTTCTGCTCCTCAGCCCGTGGCGGCGGCGGCGGCGGCGGCTCTGCTGTCATAATAGCTTACGTAAAGCTCTGGCAGGCGTCCCTCCGTGGTTAACGGGTTTAGACACCTTCTGATCCCCGTCAGGCTTAACTCCTGACACCACCACAGCCTGTACCTCTGCTCGTTCCAGCTCTCAGTGGCGACTAAAAAGGATTCACCTCCTGTGACACACAAACACACGGATACATGTCGGGCGAAGCGTCTTTTAACCGCACGCCGAGGTCCTGACGGCGGAAAACCAAATCTGCCGGTTTCAGGGTTTAGAGGAGGTTCAAGTCTGAGCCACGAGTGTCTTAAAAAAGGATAAAAGTTTATTTCTTTTCTTAAGACCTGTATTCAAATTAAGGAGCAGCAGTGACTGAACATGGAGGAGAGTTTTAGAGCAGAGGTTTCTCACTAACAGCAGAATTTAAAGTTAATCTCTGCAAACTGAGCCGACTAACTAAAGCACAGCTGGAGAATATTTACACCTTCACTCTTAAAACTGTAGAACTGAAGCTGCACTGCTTACAATAAAAAAAACAAAACAATAAAAGGAAAATGAACAAATACATTTTCGAACATTCAGGAACTTTATTTTGACAAACAACAGGTGGAAAAAACTTCTATATTGATTTTTCTTTGTTGTTTTAAAAACTTTGTCTTTAATAGCAAGCTGCAGAAAAGAAAGAGAAAAGAAAAGGATCTGTTGCATAAGCTGCAGTTCCCTGAGTGTCCACTAGTTTTCTGCTCATTACAGAGTTTTGACTTTATATCAAAATAATTTGACTAATTATCTTATCATTTTGACTTATTATCTCAAAAAGGGGACCGTAGCTTCTCAAAATTTTAACATTTAATTTTTGTGTTTTGATATTTTTTCCTCCCAACTTTCTACATTTCATAAACAAACATGATTAATTATCCGAAAATTTGGGCCTCATCTCAAAATTTTGACTTTATATTCCAAATATTAACTTTTTATTATTTCAAAATGTTGATTCTTACCATAAAAATTTCAACTTTTATCTCAAATGATGACTTTTATAATAACAAATAATTTGACAAATAATCCGTAAACTTTGATTTTTTTTAATCTCAAATTTTGAATTATCATCTCAAAATTCTGATGTTTTTTCCCCAACTTTCTATACACAAAAAAAAAAAAGGATTTTCTATCATAAAATTTGGACTTAACCGCAACATTTTGACTTTTTATCCCAAATATTGACATTTATCTAACATGTTGACTTATACTCTGAGTTCATATTGACTTATAATCATCTCAAAATGCTCCTTGTTAAAATGAACTGCAGTTCCTTAAGTGTCCACTAGAGGCTGCCTCCATCAGTGAGTCGGTTTCCATAGAGCTCTATGTTTGGATCAGGTGTACAGCTGAGTTTATGGACATTTCTGTGTCTTTTTTCAGTATTTTTTAGGCGTGGTAAATGAATGTCCCTGTTCTTAAGTCTTTGATTACACGTGATGAAAGAACATTCAGCAGCTTCCCTGGATAAAAAAACGTCTGAAGCATCATTTCCACATTCGTACACTCGAGCTGAAGAGTCATCAGCTCCAAAGATTGCTGCTCATTAAGCTCATTCACGTTCTAATCTTAGAGCGTCTCCATTTAGACTTGTTTTTCACTGACGGCGTCTAAATCCCGTCTTCAAATCTCTCATCTGGCAGGACGACAAACCGGTCAATCAAGGAGCGACTCGTTAGTCCGTCCTGAGGAGTGTGTTAGTAGGTAACCTTCACCAACAACAAGATTAATCCCAGCACAACACACAGATTTACTAAACTCCTCCTGTGTCACACCGAGGTCCTGGATGGAGCAGGGACGCTGACTGGTTCAGTGCACAGGGTTTACCCCTCCACTCTGCAGGGGGCGCTGTTGTAGAACTTAATACCAGCCTGAATCCAAAGTTATTGAGAATGAATAACTTTCAAATACCCGAGAGGGAGATTTCCTGACGAACAGTGGTGCTTAATGGTAAATAATCAGAGTAGTGAACCTTAAAATGTTATTAAAGTTATAATCAGGTGTGTGTGTGTGTGTGTGTGAAACTGAAGCCTGTGTTGTTGATGCACAGAGAGCAAACACTGTTGCTGTTGATGCCGTCTGTTAGAGTCCATCTGCAGCCATTAAAAGGATTAACCTGCTGTTTAATGCACTGACCTGTGACTGACAGCAGGATAATCTGGAACCAGCCTTAATCAGATGGTGGATCTGTGTTTGTGCCCTAAGACTCCCACAGTTACACTCTGACCACATCTAGACTCTTGAATTAGCTCCAAATAATAAAATCATGAAGCCTACGGAGCCAAGTTTTGTGATTGAGAAATAACTTTTGTGTTTTTGAGCAGTTTATACAACCCCAGTTCAAATTAAGTTGGGATGTTTTGTAAAAAGTGATGATTTGCAAATCCTGTCTGACCAATATTCCAATTAAAAGGCTTCAAAGAAAAGATAATTATTGTTGAAGCTAATAAGCTTAATTGTTTTTTGGAAATACTCACTACTTTTAAATTTGATGCCTGCAGGAAGCTTTTAAAAATCTGGTATAGGTTCATGTTTCCCACTGTGTTACATCACTTTTTTAAGTGTGTGTGAACTGAGGACACTAACTGTTGAAGCTTTGGAGCTGGAATTCTTTCACATTCTTGTTGATGAACAACTTCAGTTGATCAACAGTCCCAAAGTCTCTGTTGTTGTATTTTGTTCTTCATAATGTTCCACACATTTTCAGACAGGTCTGGACTGCAGGCAGGTCAGTCTAGTAGCTGCACTCTTCTACTACAGAGCCACGCTGTTGTAACAGGAGCAGAATGTGTCTTGGTTTCATTGTCTTGCTGAAATAATCAGGGACGTCCCTGAAAAAGACAAAGTGTCTTGGATGGCAGCAGATGTTGCTCCAAAACCTGTTTGTACCTTTCAGCATTAATGCTGCCTTCACAGATACTGGGACACTTACCCATGATGCCATGGGGCACTAACACACCCCCATACCATCACAGATGCTGCTTTTGAACTTTGACCTGAGAACAATCCTGATTGTCCTTTTCCTCTTTGGCCCGGAGGACACCACGTCCATGATTTCCAAAAAGGGTTGAAATGTGGACTCCTCAGACTTTTCCACTTTGCCTCAGTCCTCATTGTTGATATTTTTTATTAAATGAGTTAATTCATTTGTACAAAAAAGGAGAAACTCCTTGTTTTGTTGGTTTGTTTTCAGCCAAGCTTGAAATCAAACAGCAGACAGAAATAAGTTGATGCAGTTCCTCAAGCATCCACCAGGGGTTGTCTCTTGCTGAGTCAGTCTCCATAGAGCCCCATGTTAAACTATCCAGTTTTACAAAGAAAAGAAACATGTTTACAGCCTCTTTTGCAAACACAACTTCCTCATCTCAGTAAATAAACTATATCAGATGAGTAAATTAAATCGTATAAGATTAGAAACATTTTGAACTTACATATTGAGTAACATGTCCTGAGGAAATGTTAAATGATTAAACCACTTCTAAAGCTTTGTGCAGCACTTTCCACTCCACACCTCTCAGCTATTTCAGGATACAGAGCAGTGAGCAGCTGTGTTTAGTGTCTGATTCAGTGATCCCCTGGTGAACAGATCCTCACTGACAGTCAGGGGTCAGCAGGCGGATCCTCGGGTCACAGAGCGACCGCACTGTACGAGCTAACGGGATCAGCTGCTGAGCTCGGCTTTGTTTACTCTCACAGGTTTAATGCAGATAGTTTCCTCTGCAGAGCCCTGAAGTGGATCAGAGGAAACTTTACACACACACTGTTAAAGTCTATGAGCTGGAATACAGGGGCAAAAAAACAAGAAAGAGAAAACTACAAAAAGAATATTGTGCATGAAAACAAGCAGCACAAAAACATCACACGACACAATGTATAAAAACCAAAAAGCCACGGGACTTTGAAAAAAGATATTAACGATAAAAGTGCAAGTAAAAGGCTAAAGCACAGGTCAAAGGCTGAAACATGAGCTAAAGGCTAAAACACAGGCCAAAGGCTGAAACATGAGCTAAAGGCTAAAAGATGGGCTAAGGACTTAAACATGGGTCTAAGGGTAAAACATTGACTTAAGGCTAAAACACAAGCTAAAAACTCAAACATGGGGCAAAAAGTTTAAGCATGAGCTAAAGGCTAAATCATGAGCTTAAAGCTAAAACATGGGCTAAGGACAAAGACACGGGCCTAAAGCGAAAAAATTGGCTAGAGGCTGATACATGGGCAAAAGGCTAAAACACAAACTAAGCATGAGCTAAAATAAGCTAAAATGAGCTAAATGTAAAAGAAGGTAATCAAGTGATTTAAAGTTAGTTTTGTTTTGTTATGTTTTGTTTCGCGTAATTGCAAAGATTTTTTTTTCTTTCTTTTATTAATTTTTTTGTTGCTTCTTCGTCTCCTTCTGATTCGACACGAAGTTGCAGAGTTTCTCTGTTTTGACTGTTTGCTTCGTGTAGTTCTTTTACATTTTTCAAAATAAACATTTTCATTCATTCATTCATTCATTCAGCATGAGCTAAAGGCTAAAACATGAGTCAGAGGCCAAAAGATGGGCTAAGGACTTAAACATGGGCTCAAAGCTAAAAAATTGACTTAAGGTTAAAACACAAACTAACGGCTTAAACATGAGCTAAAAACTTAAGCATGAGCTAAAGGCTAAATCATGAGCTTAAAGCTAAAACAGGAGTTAAAGACTAAAACAGGAGCTAAAGGCTAAATCAGGAGCTAAAGGCTAAATCAGGAGCTAAAGGCTAAAACAGGAGCTAAAGGCTAAATCAGGAGCTAAAGGCTAAAACAGGAGCTAAAGGCTAAAACAGTCTCTAATGTGTAACACGATTACAACTAAGGACAGGTGTACGTCGTCAATAAGACGTCACTAGACAAGTTTGGACTCTCAGATAGTTATTTTACTTCTCGGTCCAATGCAAACGAGACGAACCACTCCAAGGAGTTGGTAGATGAGACCTGGTAGGACACAACCAGGATTCACTAACGTTACAGACATGTATCAGAGCACTGAGCTGTGAGCGACACTCAATGTAGCCGTTCATGGACACCATCACCTGAAATTTACCGACTGTCTCATCAGAAGGAGACTTTTTATGACTCTGATCCAAACCTTTGGATTTTAAAGGGACAGTTCTCTCCTCAAACTTCAGGAAGAGGCAACTTTTTTTACTGTGCTCGTCTTTTCCTCCCCTCAGAGAAGAAACTACCATCCTCTCTCTGAAAAAATCACAGACACATTTCTGAGAGTTTATAACTAAAAACGATTGAGCTGAAGCTGAATGTGGTGACTGAAAACAGGTCGAGGTGTTGATGGAGCGGCTGAAAGAGACGAGAAGAAGCTCCTGAACTCCATTAACCCTCAGCCCGTGTGTGTGTGTGTGTGTGTGTGTGTGTGTGTGTGTGTGTGTGTGTGTGTTTCACAGATGCTTTCAGTCACTTTTCTTGTTGGCAGAAGGTCAGAGCTCCTCAGAGAAACATGCTGTGGTCACATTCATGACTGAGAAAGTGCACGTTGAAGAATTCAGAGAAATACCGACTGAAACCAGTGACCTCAGGTTTGCAACACGAGATAAAACCTTCACAGTTTAGATGTTCAGATCTTTTTTGCCCATCATATGTCAAAATTGTGAGTTCTTTTCTCAATATTGAGACTTAATTACTCAATAATTTTGACTGTTTTCTCATGATTTTAACTTCTTCGGTCATAAATTCATCTTTTTCTAATAACTATACTTTTTTTTTTTAGATCTTTTTGCTCATTTTAACATAAAATTTTGAGATAAAAAGTTAAATTTATGAGATGACGGTTTAGCTTTCCACATTTCCCCTTGTTATTCTGACTTTTTAATCTCCTGATTTTTACTTTTTGTTTAATAACCATAGAAGCCCTATTCTGCCAGTTGAAAATAATAATCAAAAAATGAAAAACTGGCTTTGTTGAGATATTTTTTTTTGCCCATCTTGTGTCAAAAATGTGAGTAAAAAAATTGAAACTAAGATTGATAGTTCTTCTATCAAAACTGAGACTTTTCTCATAATTGTGTCTTCTTATGTCATAAATGTATCTTTTGTCATATTTTTACTTTAAATACTTTTTTTAGCTTCATTGAGATCTTTTTTTTCCCATTTTAAGTCAAAATTTGAGATAAAAAAAGACAAAATTATGAGATAAAAGTCTAAATTTCCACATTTCCCCCCATAATTTTGACATTTTACCACATTATTTTAGCATTTAATCTCATAATTATAGAAACCCATTTCCCCCCCAGATAAAAATTTAATAAAAGAAAAGAAAAAGTGGCTTTGTTGAGACTTTTTTTTTTTGCCTATTTGAAGTTGAAATTTTGAGATAAAAAGTCTCAATTTCCAGATTTTTCTCATAATCTTGATTTTATTCTGAAAAATTTTACTTTTCATCCCATTTTTTTCCCTCGTTATCTCAAAATTTTGAGATCAAACTTTCAGAATTTTGACATTTTATTCAATTTTAGTGTTTTTTTTTCGTTTTTTTTCTATTTATTGCACAACTATGACTCAATGTGGGTAAAAAAAGAAAAAAAAAAAAAAAGAATAAACAAAGCCAAGTCTTCATTTTTTTTTTAAAACTGGCAGAAATGCACTTTCACAGTTTTCAGTAATACTGAGATGTTTAAGAGTTTTTTCTGGTTGGCTTCACTGTTCATAGATCAATTGATAGATTCATGAACATTTTTTGTTCTTAAATCTTTGTGGAAATGAAGTTATGGGTCACTAACCACCCTAAGTGATAGAAATGATGGGAAAAGATCAATTCCTCAACAGAGCTGAAACAAAACTTTATCAAACTTTAACAGCAGGGGGCGTAGTCCTGCAGGACGAGTCTGCAGGAAAACTGACACACATCAAATCAAACATAAGGTATAAACAGGTAAGATGTTAACAGACAAATAAACAGAACGTCCAGAAATGGACGTAATCCCTAAACAAAAGTCTCTGCAGACTTGGATTAAATAACTTTCATAAGCGCTCGTGTTTCCTGATCAGGTTTCCTCCTGAGCCAACATCTCAGATTAACACACTTTCAGATAAAGAAAGAAACGCTGTCGTGTGATTCAGCTGCTGCAGGAGGAGGAAGTCACCTCCTGCTGAGCGTTACAACATTTAAAGGACCTGCTCTGGGATCAGCAGGTTTTGCAGGTCGGTTTGTGTCCTGTCACTGAACGTGTGTGTGTGTGAATGTGTGTCACTAAGGCGACGGCTGCTTACACAGATTAACCTCTCAGACCGTGTCAGGGTGGACGATGGTGGCGCACAGATCCCACACAGCTTGACCACAGACTCTCAGAGCTTCAGAGCTTCTGAGAGCCAAACACTTGTGACAGAAAACGAGTTGCTGCTCGTTTCCTTCTCCGTCCATCTGTCCGTCCTCACTCATCTCCTTCTCCGCTTCCTGTCCTGTGTTATATAAGTGAATTAAGTAAATTTATATAAGGAAAGCCCCTTGAGATGCAGCATCTTGTTTTCAATGAGGTCCTAAAAATTACAATTCCAATGATTTGCAAAACCTCTTCAACTTATATTCAATTGAATACATCACAAAGAAAAGATATTTAATGTTCGAACTGACAAACTTTATTGTTTTTGTGCAAATATCTACTCATATTGAAACTGATGGCTGCAACATGTTCCTAAAAATCTTGTTCAGGTTGAACAAAAGTCTGTTAAAGTTGCTGATGCTGCAAAAACAGCTGTTTGGATCATTCCACAGGTGAACAGGTTGATTTAAACAGGTGAGTGTCATGATTGGGTATAAAAGGAGCATCATCCCCAAAAGGCTCAGTCCTTCACAAACAAAGATGGAGCCAGGTTCACCACTTTGTCAACAACTGCGTGAGCAAATAGTCCAACAGTTTAACAACAATGTTTCTCAACTTTGTCCAACTGCAGGAATTGATGGATTTCATCATCTACAGACCATAATATCATCACAAGATTCAGTGACAGATCAAACTCTACCATGCAAAGACAAAGTCAGACATCAACAACACACACAAACTCAAAAACAGGAGCATCTTGTTTTTATTTAGTCCCTCAGATTGGTCTTAAAACTATGAAAGGATGAAACGACCTTGAGAGAGGGATGTCACCTCTATTTGAGTGTGTAAAATCTGCAGAAGCCTGTTCACACATTTAAGCAGAATAAAAACAGATATTTTTCCTGCAGCATCTCAGTTTGCTTTAATATCAGCCTGTAAGCATATTTATGTTCAGCACATGTCTTTTGTTGTTCTGTTGAGTTATCTGTCGCCGTTCGCTCAGTATCTCTGCAGAAGCCAATACCAGAGCGGCCGAGATGAGAAATAAATAGCATTTTTATCTGATTCCTCCACAATATCAGTTTAAGCAAAGAGCAATATCTCTGCGACGGCTGCTTCTCCGAGACTCAACCTGGAAATAAAAGAGATGAAGAGGAGAGGAAAAGGACTGAGTAATCACTTTCTGTCCTCCAACTCTTATTAACTTTCTCTGTGTGAGTGTGTGTCCTTGTATGTTGTGTTTATGAGTGTGTGTGTGTGTGTTTCAGACATTAAAGGAAAAGTACAAACCCATGAGAGTTTATGGTCCTGGGAGCTGGTGTTAAACACAAACCTGGTGTTTTCTGCTCAGTAATGTTGTAAATATTGGCTCAGCCGTATGTGTGCTTCAGTAGAAATATTATTGGAAATGTTGATAAAATAAAGTACATTCTCCTGTTTGGATTTTGCTTCTGCTTTCTTTGTTCAAAGTAAAGATGGGATCAGAAATTAAAGCCTTTGTGTACGTAGAGGTATATCGTGAAAGAAGACTGTGACTTCCTGTTTATAATGAAGTGCTGTTGTTTAATTGGGGAAAAAAAAAGCTATAAATGCACTAAAGTGGTGACAGTGTAAAAACAAGACATGGGTGGTCAAATCCAAAGGGAGACATTGATTTGTACACTATATTGTGAAAATGATGTTTTACCACTGTAAACAATGGGTTAAATCAGCGATGTCCAAACTAAGGCTCCGGAGCCAATTATGGCCCATTAACAAATATAAACCTAAGTAAATCTGCTAATGTCTCACAAAACTTTGGACTTTACAGACGTTACTTTCATAAAGCTAAGGCTCTGTACACTCTTCAGAAACTCAAAAATCTTAATTGATGAATGAATGAATGAAAATGTTTATTTTGAAAAACGAAAAGAACTACACGAAGCAAACAGTCAAAACAGAGAAACTCTGCGACTTCGTGCCGAATCAGAAGGAGACGAAGAAGCAACAAAAAAATTAATAAAAGAAAGAAAAAAAATCTTTGCAATTACGCGAAACAAAACATGACAAAACAAAATAAACTTTAAATCACTTGATTACCTTCTTTTACATTTTCAAAAAGGAGTGGAAGGAAGAAAAACTTATTAATTTCCACCCCTTCTCCAGTTTTAAATAATAATGGTCGACTTGGCCAACCTTTTATCTATATCTCTCTCTATGGTAAATAAACATATACACCATAATTGATGTATTCAAAGATGAAATAAATGCATTTAGCATGATGCAAAAATGTGCCCCATGAATATTGAGAGTTAGACATAAACACATGAAGACACAAGATGAAATTAAAGTTATGAAACTGTGAAGAAAAGACAAAAAAATTATGCATAAGAATGAAGTGAGTAAGACATTTACCCGGCAGAGAATCATGATTTAACAATAGATTCAACGCGATACAATGATCAAGCAGCAACAACATGAACAAATAATAATAAGCGCAATATTTATGTATAATTATGTCAGTACTCTGTGCAATATCCATAATTTATAATTTATTTATGTCAGTACTTGTGCAATATTCCATACCTATCTCATCATGTATATACCACATATTTTAGGTAGACAAGCTAAATTTTCTATTCTTTATTCTGTTTTGTTTTATTCTATATTTTTATGCTTGGTTTTCAATTTTTGGGTGAGATACTTATTCTTATATTTCTAACACTTTCTGAATGGGAGTAACTGTATACTAAAAAAACATTTTTTTTCCGAGGGGATCAATCAAGTCTTCTGATTCTGATTGAGTCTGATGATGGTCAGTAAAATGCAGTTCTTCAGAGCAGAGTCAATATTTAAACCCAGTGTAAAAACAAGAAACAAAGTTTGAACCTTAATGTGTGTGTGTGTGTGTGTGGGACCAAACACATGTTAAATAAAATGAAATGATTCAGTGAGGTTGATAAAATCTGCTGCTAAACTGCAGGAAGTGTCATCAACATGGACATTAAAATCACCAATAATAAGAACTAGGGCTGAAAGATATGTCGTCATCAGTTTTGAGATATGAAAACTCAAGATATTAATACCCCAATATTGATTATATCCAGGTGTGAAAGTAAGTCGGTACTGTCCAGTACTGAGTACCACTAAAAGACCCAGTGGTGATTTCAACTTTTGAATCTAAAAATTCTGGGATCTTATCTCACAATTTTGACTTTTTAATTAATTTTTTTGGCTTTTTATCTCAAATTTTGATATCTTGTCTCCAATTTTTCACTTTTTATCAATTTTTTTTTTACTTTCTCCCTCATGATTTTAACTTTTCATCTCAAAGTTCTGATATTCTGTCTAAAAAATGTTAAACTCTATCTCAAATTTTGATCCTGTCTCAAATTTTTAACTTTCTCACCTGAGATTTTGACTTTTTTCCTCTTGATTTCAGCTTTTTATCTAAAAAATCTGATATTCCATCTCAAATTTTGACTTTTTAAGTAACAATTTTGATGTTTTATCTCAAAATTTACAGACTATAGGGGCAAAAAAAGCAAAATTTTCATTCTTTTTTTAACCGGCAGAAATGGACTTGAAGGTTTAGTACCAGCAAGAATTTAACTCTCCTTTCACCCCTGATTATATCGAAGATAAAAATAATGTAGCTTTTTCCCAGCTCACCCTGCATATAAAGCTCAGACAGTCACATGATTATTGGTGATTTTCTGCTAATGTTAATGACTGACAGTGAAGTCTAATCAATTTGTTACACATCCTGTTATATTTTTCTGAAAAATGCTTAGTTTTCACTAAACCCAGAGCCATATTGAATCGTATCGATATTTGAAAATAACAAATAAATAAATAAATAAACATACGAATAAATGAGTTATAAATAAACACACCAAAAAAATGAACAATAAATAATGAATAAATCAATAATTAGTCAAATATGTTTTTATTGAGAAAAAAAAAATATTGCATACATTTTAAATATACAGTCATGTCTCCTTTTACAATTTTCTATTATGGATTCCATTTTAATATTTATCATTATATTTAAACATTTTAACAAAGTTTTTAGAGTCAATTGAAGAACAAAGATAATTGAACACGAACAGAAGTAAAGGGAGAAGCACAGTTTAAAAAAAAAAAAAATAGAAATAATAATAATAAATAAATAAATAAATAAATAAATAAAAGGTGGGTTTGTAAATAAATAATTTAGAGAGAGGAAAATAATAAATAAATAAAAAAGGGGGGGGGCATAAATCAATAATAATGTGACTCTCCTCCTCTGTATCATGTAAGTGGAAGCTGCTTCTCGCGAGCGCAGAAACAAATCTGCGCGTGCGAAATTACAAACACCGCTCGTGGGACATTACTCTGTGGGTCAGAGCTTCTCACCTGGGGCCTGCAGGTGTGGAACCACCGTCCTATCAGGTAACAGGTGAAATAAACTCAGTGAAGTGGGCGTGGCATGTAAACAATCACTCGCAGCTGTGTGTTGACGCGCTGTGTGTTGGTAGGTGACGTTTTACGACCTTATTTGTTTGGGTGAATTCCGTCCACCTTAAAAAGTGACACCCAGAATAGATAAAAATATCATTAAAACCAACATTATGAGCATGAAAGGAGACTGGAGGCTGCAGAAAGGAGCAACCGACGGTGCAACGCGGACTATAACACAGTCAACTATGGATGGGAGTGAGGGGAGAAACTTCTGGAGCTTTTCGTGGATTTTACAAACTGTGACACCAAGAAAACAGTGTGTGACAGCACTAAAATATGGCACGTTCATTATTCCTAATTTTAGAATCACCATTGAGGAGCGTTGAAGGGGGGGGGGCGGTCAGGAGGCTGGAGACCGACCCGACTCTGCTGCCACCGTCGGCGGCTCGCGGTGCGTGGTCTGGGCCGGAGGCTGCGTCCTCCCTGATGGAGAGAGAGTCCCTGCTTTGGAGCTGGGTCCAGGACAGAAGGTGAAGTGAACACTGCTGGTTCGTGAGTAAGTCAGGAGGGAGTCTTTGAGTGCGCATGCGGCTTGGAGTCTTCAGAAGGTGGTGGCACATAGTCACCAAGGGCCGGAGAGGAAGGAGGAGGGATGAGGCCAACAAGTGGAGGAAAGTCCTGCTCATCCAGAATGGAGAATGCATGGATTAGTTGCAGGGTCTTGAATGGATGGGGGCGATGAGTTGACCTCCAACCAAGTTCAATCCACCGGTTTGAACCCGGAGGAGCAGCTTCTACCCGGGGACAGTGGAGTCCAATGCGCCGGAGGTTCCTTCCTCCTTGAACTGGATATTTTCCCTCCAGCTCTGAGATTTTTTGGGACATGACGAAGCAGCTGTCACACCTGGATGTTGAGGTGAGTGGAGACATGTTTTAGGATGAATCAAGATGCTCATTTATCACAGTTCACAGCCTGGTTAGGTTAAACAGTCAGGTTCAAGTGTCAGTGATGGTCCTTTGACACCTGAAGCTTCGACACATGCGCAGTAGCTCATGGGACAAACATGACAAACCACTAGTATGTAGTTTGTCTGTTTTGCAGTGGTGGAAAGAGTACTGAAAATCTGTGCTCAATCACAAGTAAAAGTACTGGTGTTAGGGGCGCGGATGGCCTAGTGCAGGGGTTCCCAAACTTTTCAGCCTGTGACCCCCCAAAATAGCAGCGACCCCCTGCTGTGGTACAACACTCATGGGACAATCCAAAAACAGCCATAAACAAACAAAAAAACCCTGAGGATACTTAATTTAACTCATCAGTAGAAAATTTACCAACCAATGTGCACTTTGCTGTGTTCACTGCATCAAACTTTAACAAAGAAATGTGAAAAACAGATAAAACATTTTCTGTTTGCATAATTTTATATTATCTTTAACCTCTATTTTTGCTTTTATTCTTACAATAATGGATTAAATGTGGAATTGTTCATGGTTTTCGATTTTGGGACACATTCCACGACCCCCTGTCGATGTCTCGCGACCCCCAAAGGGTCCCGACCCCCACTTTGGGAACCGCTGGCCTAGTGGATATGGCTGCACCATGAGGTTTGCTCTCGAGCGGGCGGGTTCGAGTCCGACCTGTGGCCCATTTCCCGCATGTCACTCCTCACTCTCTCTCTCCCCTTTCCGACGCTGTCCACTGTCCTCCTCTATCTAATAAAGGCACAAAGGCCAAAAAAATATCTTAAAAAAAAAAAAAAAGTACTGGTGTTAGAAAAATACTCAACTAAAAGTACAAAGTATTCGTCAAAAAAACTACTCAGATTATTAGTTACTTTAAACTGGTGATGACACTGTCACTTCTCCAGATTGGGCTCTACATTTTATGTTTTGATTTACCAATACTTAAAACTCTAGCAATCAATAATCATTAATAATAATAATAATAATAATAATAATAATAATAATAATAAATTTTATTTATAAAGCGCTTTTCAAAAACTCAAAGTCGCTTTACATTCAAAAGTTAAAAAGAACAAGCAGATAAAACAATATTTCACATGGTAAAAATAAAAACAGTGCAGGTTAAAAACAATTTTAAAAAAGGAAATGGACAGAAGAAAATGAGTAAACAGGATGAACTAGGGGTGATGAGTTTCTATGGAGTGGAAAGCAGAGCGGAACAGGTGAGTTTTTAATCTGGTTATAACTGATAAGATCGAAAACAAGTGTTTTTTGCTCATTTTCATTGGTTGTTTTTTTTGTCTTTCTTTTTCTCATTTGAAGTTTTTATTTCCTTATTCAGCAAAGGTCTCAGGCAGACAAAAAACTAAATTAGATGAGGTGCAGTTGAATATCCATGAATACATTTTTAACTGGTTAAATTCTTAACACAAAATCAATTAGCGATCAATCATTAACATCCATTAACATTTTTTTGTTTTGTTTTGTTTTTCATCCATATGTCCTGGTTTTCATTGGCTTGTTTGTTATCAAATCACTTTACTGGCTACAAAAATGCAGATAAAAGGTTTAGATAGTAATGAAAATTGTACTCAGTGCTCAACTATGATTTTAAAAGTAACTAAGTAGATTACATGGCATAATGATTACTTAAGTAGAAGTAAAAGTACAGACTTGAAAATCTACTCATAAAAGTACAAGTACCCCAAAAAACTACTTAATTAAACTAACTATCTGAGTATTTGTAATTAATTTCTTCCACCCCTGCTGTTTTGTTGGGTCTGTTTCGTTGTATACTACTCTGGATTTCTGTTTTAGAAAGGGGAGCTTATTAATTTTTTTTCTAATACTTAACTTTATCATAAATATAGAGAACAAACCATGGGTATATTTGGCATTTCAGTCATTAATTCAATATATGAATCTGAGGTGAAGTTACATGAACACATAAGATTAGATAAGTCAAATTAGAAGTTAATAAAATACATAGAAAAATTAAACATAGGGAGGGAACAATAGTTGTAACTGTTTTATGGTGTTTTTCTCTTTTTTTTGGTCTTTTCATTCTTTTCAATGGTTCAAAGAACATTTTAAATTTATTCAGAAAAACAGCAAATTCAGGGAGATATTTCAGGGTCTGGTTTTATGAAATTTGTAAAGGTATAGAAGTTTATTACAGAGAAATCGCCTTATTTAATTCATAATCTTACACCAAAAGTTATTGTGTATTGAAATAAATCTGGAACCAACTGATCTTTGTTTTACGACTGATGGAAAAAACTGCGTCCACATTATCAATATAGGCTGTCAGTTAAAAGAAAAAAGTAAATAAGTGATTTATACAGGCTTTTATGCATTTTTTAGACGTAAACAGCTCTTTTATGATATGAAGTGAGTCGATCCACAGGTCTTTAAATTTACATTTATTGTCAGGTGCATTCTCAACGGCTGTAATAATTTGTATCCCCATATAACTTTTGCTGCGTTTGAAGCAATTAGTCTTAATTCTCAGGTTTTCTAATAAATAGTCAGACTTAATGTGTTGTGTTGTTGCATCAGGTTAATTTCCTCCTCTCTTTGCCTGAGGAAATAGGTCCCAGCGTAGAGAAAAAACATGACATTTTGAAAGTAAAAGGAGGAGAATGAACTCCTGTTTTCTTTTTAATTCCTCCCTTTCTCTACCTATTAACCCCTCCCCGCTCAGACAGCATCAGTCACACAGTCGGGGGCCTCATTAAGGAGCCGCTGGTCTCGTGGCGCCCGGCGTTTAAAGGTGTAACTCATCTTATTAAAGCGGCGTTCAGTGGGAGATGTGGTCTGTTCACGGAGAGAGTTTAAATCAGTTCCTGTTGAGTGTTTCTACCTTTTACTGACTGTAAACCAGAGCCAGAGGAATACACCGCTGGAAATTAATGTCACACATTTAAAGCACTTTGGCTTTTATCTCTGAATATACCAACGTTTAACTCTGGTGGTTCAGTCTCAGAGCGTTTGGTCTCTCAAATGTAAAACTTCAAAAAACTTCACTGTGGTGATTGTTCGTATTAGCATCAGTATGGTTGCATAGTTTCAAGAGACTTCTTTTTTTTATCATTTTCAAAGTTTTGCAAAAAAAGAAACATATTCAAAACATTTGAATCCACAAACAATCATCATTCATTACAATAGATAAAAACCTCAATCAACTTGTTCTTCATCTGAACAAAAGCAGCACCCTTTTCCATTTTTTGTCGTTTAGTTTTTGTAGTACTCCTTTATTTTCCCCATTCCTTCTCTGAATGAATCAGAATCAGAATCGCCTTTATTGGCAAGTGTCTTCAAGAAGTATATGAGGAATTTGACTGCAGTTTAACTGTGCTCTCTTTGTACAAAAACAAGTAAGAATAAACATTTAATATCACATATATGAAAGAACAGATATTAAGCAACTACAAATTAGAAATATCAGGACTATGTAGAAATTTTGTACAAAAAGGAAGAAAGAAAAAATATATAAATATTTAATAATAATAATAATAATAATAATAATGCATTTTATTTCAAAGCGCCTTTCAAGACACCCAAGGTCGCCTTACAAAGGGTAAAAAAACACATAAAACAAAATAGAGTTAAAAACAGCAACATAAAAGCAATAGAATAAGGGACAATATGGAACAGTTAAAAACAGTAGGTATTATGAAACAGATGAGTTTTGAGTTTTGATTTGAAGATGGTCGAATAGTGTAAAAAAAAAATAAAACAATAAACAAAACCTTACAAAGAAAATGCACAATCAGGAAGTGATTAAATAAGCTTCAAAAATCCATCAAAATGAGAACTAGATATGTAAATAGTAGTGATGTGTGTAGACAAGGTGGGTAAAGGTAGTTTCAAAACATTTTTAAGATTCAACAGAGCAAATAAAACTATGTAACAGAGATTTAAGAGCAGAAGTAAGGAACATACAGTCCAGGCCAAAAGTTTGGACACACCTTCTCATTCAGTGTGTTTTCTTTAATTTCATGACTATTTACATTGTAGATTCTCACTGAAGCATCAAAACTATGAATGAACGTGGAGTTATGTACTTAACAAAAAGGTGAAATAACTGAAAACATGTTTTATATTCTAGTTTCTTCAGAATAACCACTTTACTCTGATTACTGCTTTGTTTACTTTTGGTTTTCTTCAAGAGGTCGTCACCTGAAATGGTTTTCTCTTCACAGCTGAGTCTTATCAGGGTTAATTAGTGGAATTTCTGCCTTTATCAATGAGGTTAGGACCATCAGTTGTTGTTGTGCAGAGTCAGGTTAATACACAGCCAACAGCCCTATTGGACAACTGTTAAAATTCATATTATGGCAAGAACCAATCAGCTAATTAAAGAAAAACAAGTGGCCATCATTACTTTAAGAAACAAAGGTCAGTCAGTCCGGAAAATAGTGATGAAAATAAAGAAAACACAAATTGAATAAGAAGGTGTGTCCAAACTTTTGGCCTGTACTGTTTATCATATTCAAATGAATAATAATTAGTTATGTACATAATTGACATGATTCTGGTTTTAGGTTCCTATCAGAGTCTCTGTCCTGGTGTGTGTTGTTATTTTTCTGTCACAAAGGGCGTGAAACCATGTGATAGAGAGAGAGAGAGAGAGAGAGAGAGAGAGAGAGAGAGAGAGAGAGAGAGAGAGAGAGAGAGAGAGCACAATGGTGACGTGCACGGTCTTATTAACCTGTTTCCTTTGACTTTGACTGCATGACTCATCACCTTGAAGAGAGAGAGAGAGAGAAGGAGAGAGAGAGTCTACTTTTAGTCACAAAGAAATGTGAGCTGTGTGTGTGTGTGTGTGTGTGTGTGTGTACACAGTGTCAGTGTGACAACAGGACGTTTGTGTCATTAAGTATGTCCTCAGTCAGAGAGCAGACTTTAAAGTGTTTGAGTGTGTGTGTGTGTGTGTGTGTGTGTGTGTGTGTGTGATGTTTGTGCCTGTGACAATTGTTTATTAATTTGCAGACATTGTTTTTGCATTTTATCCAGTGTGCATTTGTGTATTTGCTCGTGTGTGTGTGTGAATGTGTGTGTGCATGCTGACCAAGAGCAGTGTCTTCAGCTTCATTAAATCCGACACCTTTTAATTACACCCCCCCACCCCACCCCCCAAGACACGGGATAGCTGGGAGTGTGTGTGTGTGTGTGTGAGAACACATGCTGATGTGTGTGTTTGCAGCTGTGGGATTAAGAGTGTGTCTTTGATATTTCTGCATATTAATGATATTAATGTTTGTGAACGTGTGTACATGTGTTCACCTGCTGCTGTGTTTATGTGCATGAGTGAGTCTGCACACACACTTTATCGACATCTCTCTCCTTCTCTCTGTGGTTGTGTGTGTGTTTACAGTAGGATGTGCAGTAACAGGAGCAGGTTGTTCCTTGAAAGCACAAAGTCCCATTGTGTCAGAAACAGTCTGTTTTAATGAATTATTCTCTGAACTTCCTCTGGAGCCTTGTTTGGTCCGTCTCCGCTCTGTGAGTGAGTCTAAAGAGCGGCTTTCTTTGATGAGCAGTTGAAGCCCTGTTTACATGACGTTTCACCTGAAAACACAAACACAAACAGCGGTGAAAATAATCTGCATTTAAACTGAGGCCGCATGTAGCCGGGTATTTTCTAAAACAAATATTCTCTCCCATTTGTTTTCAAAATATTTTGTCCATAAGTACCTGGGCAAATTTTTCTACTTGATTTAAACATGGTGCAGGGATTTTATGTTTGGATCGATTGATAGTTTTACTCTTCAGCAGAAGTTATAAGCAGCAAGAAGTGTTAAAACTAACACACTTTCAAAAATAATGCTCTTCATAACGTTGTGGTGACCCGTGACATCAACAGCTTTTTTTGCAGCAAGCTGTGACGTTTGAGATCCTAAAACTCTGGTTACTGTTGTAAACATGACACCATGAAACTAGAGTTTTCCAAAATCTTCACTTGGATTGGAGTTTTCAGAGAAGATCATTTGTAGTGACTTAAAACTGTGGTTTTCTATCAATGACAGGCCAAAACGAAACAGTTTGCCTGTAAAAATCAGGACAAAAACCACAAATCGCTTCTTAAAACACACTTCTTTGCACTGGCAGTTAATACCATACAAGCAAAACTTCCAACTTTTTATTTTGCTTTTGTTTATTGTGGCTTTTCCTCTGCTATTTATTGAACTTTTTTTCACTGAGCTACTATTTTAAATTATTTCATTAACCATTTGTTTTCATCGATTATGTTTTTAAGCATGCACAGCACTTTGGTCAACTGCAGTTTTTAAAAATGTACTGTATAAATAAAGTCTGACTTGACTTGACTTGAAAGATATTTGCGTTATTCCAAATACCTGGGTACATGTGGACACGGCCTGAAATGCTGAGGGACTGAAAACGCTGTAGTGAGCATGCCGAACCTGTAGTTGGCGATATAATTGTAGCAGCCGAATATTTCTTCACTGACTGCACAGGTGAAGCTACAGATGCACATTTTGTTGAAAGGAAAACAGCAGATTCAGCTGCACAAGCTCAACAAAGTAGTGGAGCGTGATGTCAGCGCTTCTACTGAAAACTCCAGCTTGCCGTTTACACAGCAACGGTGAAATGGCGTTTCAGATACATTTCGCTCTGGGAGATGCTTTCAAAAGTTTCCCTTTTTTCCATCACCACTATGATGTGATTTATTATAGTGGTGCAGGGTCAGGTGTGTGTGATTGCTCCATCAGAGAGTATCTTTCAGGGTTTTGTTCCGTTGTTGTGGTGTGGGTGATGCTGAAGTTATTGGGGACAGACAGAGTCGAATCATCAGACGGCTCCCTCGCTCTCTATTTCTTCATTTGTGATGTAAAGGGGTTGAAAACGATGACGATGATGAAGAGCAGTGGGTGTAGAGCCTCTTAGCGTCACCATGAAAGCAGCTTTTCCACTCGTTTGGGGAGCGCGGCTCTTCTCTCTCTCTTTAAATAACTAAACATCTCTGTGACATCAAGACACCGCGGGCCAACGCGCTCTTAAAGGTCTAAAATTAGAGAACAGGATGGGCGTCTAGTTTGTCTCTGCAGCCTACAGATGCAGCTCAGGAACAAATGATTTCAGATCCTCTTCTGCTCTTAAACTTTACCTGCTCTTCATGTCGGGGGCTGTTATCAGAGAACGATCTGCTGACAGGAAGTCTGCGTCTTTACAGCTCATAAATCATCGACGTGGAGAGCGGCGAGCATCAGACAGTTTGTAACCTCTTGTGCACTTTTGGCTCAGGTTATGAATAGATGACAGAAGAATTAATACCACAGGTTACAATCAGTGATGTGCATCAGCTTGTTAGTTTAATGCCAGGTGAGAATACGCCACAAAGACAAGATATTTAATGAGGACACTAATTGTTGAAGCTTTGGAGCTGGAATTCTTTCACATTCTTGTTGATGAACAACTTCAGTTGATCAACAGTCCCAAAGTCTCTGTTGTTGTATTTTGTTTTTCATAATGTTCCACACATTTTCAATGGTAGACAGGTCTGGACTGCAGGCAGGTCAGTCTAGTAGCTGCACTCTTCTACTACGGAGCCACGCTGTTGTAACAGGAGCAGAATGTGTCTTCCAAAGTAACAGAACGACTTTATTAGTCCCTGCAGGGACTTTTTCTGTTTCACAGAACCTACCGTCGTCTACAACGAGGTTTTGGACAAACATGGAAAGTCGTAATTAGCTGCCTTCACAGATACTGGGACAGTTACCCATGATGCCATGGGGCACCAACACACCCCCATACCATCACAGATGCTGCTTTTGAACTTTGCACTGAGAACAATCCTGATTGTTCCTTTTCCTCTTTGGCCCAGAGGACACCACGTCCATGATTTCCAAAAAGAGTTCTGTGGCGTTTGTGTGTGTTGTTGATGTGTGACTTTGTCTTTGCATGGTAGAGTTTGAACTGTCACTTGTAGATGTAGTGATGAACTGTGTTAACTGACAATGGTTTTCTGAAGTGTTCCTGAGCCCACGTGCTAATATCCTTTACACAATGATGTGGGTTTTTAATGCAGCGCCGCCTGAGGGGTCAA
>RPOG01002346.1:0-69819 GCA_008086565.1 Thalassoma bifasciatum
AGCAGACTTCATCTGTTGTCCCGGCGGCTCCATGGGAACAGGTAATCAAGTTTTGTGAGCTATTGTCTTGGAAAGGCAGCAACCTGCCCGGTAATTGGAAATGAGTGAGTGTGATGCGGAAAGACTGTTGTGAGATTTTTGCTCGGATGAGAGAGACAGAAGGAGAGAAAGTAAGGCAGGTTTATCAAGTGTGTGTGCAAGTGTGTGTGCATGTGTGTGTGTGTGAGTGTGTGTGGTCTAGCCAGATTGTCAGGAAGAGAGATGCTGGCGTGGACGGTGCCAGTGGAAGCTCGATGTCCCCCAGGATTCCTCTACAGTGATGGCTATTGGTGTCTGTCTTCCCTCGGGACAGCTGCTCTGTCATCTCTCACACCAAAACACACTCACACACACACACACACACACACAAATAGCACTCTGCCTCCCAGGTATCTGTCTGTGTTTTTGGGAAATACCCACAATCCTTCATAGCTGCGAGTTCCTGTGACATACTCACACACTGAGCACACAAACGATGGCTCATGAGCCTTCACTACCCTCCGTATCCGTTATTGCTCTGCACAGCGACATCAAGGTCACGCCTTCAGGTTATCTGCATTTTGTCAAAACTGGCACCGTCACGCCGCCGCCACCGCCACCGCTCTCCGGGATTCATGCATCTCTTTCAGGTTGTTCAGTCTTGACATTTTCAGCTCAGTGGGTGGGGAGAAATCTGTGGGCTGCTGCAGAAAATGGTTCTTATAAAAGGCATGACATCAGCTCATGTGTTTTCATGCATTTATGGCAGGCAGGTGGAGAAAGCTGGGAAATTACATTTAGTTAACACTAGATACAGAATGATGATGCACAAATGTTTGCAAATTTTCACCTGGTAACACCATGGAACACCTTCTGAGACTTGAAACCTTCATTTGACTGACCATTGACATTTTTCACTCATAGGTAGTAACATGATTTTTTTGGAGGATGATTGGCTGCGTTTGATCGGACAGCAGAAAGTTGACAGTAAATGTGAGGAGACAACCAGCAAATAGTCAAGTCCATTACCTCTACAAAGATCCAAATCAGAAGCACTAAATTATGTGTGGAAACAAAAAAACTGCACACTATTTATGACATATTGTGGGTGTTCTACTTTAATTGCATGTGGCATTGAAAACAGGTACAAAAAAGGTGCAGACCACCCTGTTTGAAGAGGGATTTTGCGTGTCCTAGTGGCTGTTTCCATGTAGCGTTTGGAAGAGCAGAGTGGCTGTAAACAAAAAATGACGTTTGGAGATATGGAGTCGGAGGTCGGCCGAGGTGGAGGAAATAATAAAAAATAATAGTAAATAGATGTTATAATTAGGGCTGGGACTCAATTAAAAGAATTTATCAACTTAATCAGAGACTTTGAAATTAATTAATCTCAATAAATTGCATTTTAATCACATATTAATATCTGACCCAAGACCAGTGAGAATCATTCTTTTAAATGTTATGAGCGTGAATCAGTGAATAGTAAACAGAATACGTAAGCTTAAGCAAACAAAACCTCGCTTATTTTTTTTTAAAGGAGCTACTTAACCAAGACCAACTGATCAGTGCATTTTTTTCTGCCATTAAGTGCAGCAGTTATAGGAATGACCAATGCAGAGGCAGTTTCAGAGATTCAGGTCGACTATAAAGAACATTCTGTAAACTCAACACTAGTCGGACTAACGTTTGCTTCCACGCTAGATGCATCATGATAAGCATCCAGGTGACAGAGACCCTCAGCTGAAAATGGAGCTGCGCTTTTATGGTTTACGTGACCCCATTTTTCGTTCAGGCGCAACAGCGAGATACCGGAGCCAAAAAAACACTTTTATGTGTCAAGACTTTAGATCCTCTACTGCACGCCTTGCACGGCTTATCAAAAAGTTTTACTCTCGCGCCAACTCAGCGTAGGTTTGGTTGGCAGTTTTATCATTTTTTTAAGCAAATTTTTGTCTGTAAGCTTCAGGCACAAGTTCATATTCCTGAAGCACAGTTTTCTTTAAGGTCTCATAATCAAAACTCTGTTCAATAGACAAACCGGCGAACACTTCTTGTGCTTTTCCCACAAGTTGATACTGGAGCAAAAGTGGCCAAAATTTTCTAGGCCAGCTCAAGCGCGCTGAAATTTGAGAAACGTTCCACGGGGCAAAACTGCAGTAGGTGTGATTAACATGCATTAAATATTTTTAACCCAATATTACTACTGTAATTAATTGCCCTAGTTATAGTTATATATATAATACATGTTATAAACTACCAATCATCTCTAATGTCATCACTGACAAGGTCTAAGGTCGCAAGTATTAAGAAGTTTTTCAAAAAAAATCTGTTTTTAAAAAGGTCAGAGATCAGAATTTTAGATTAAAAATTGTTTTCAATGTTATGACAGATTTATGAAGCTTAAATAACCAGTGAACATCTTTTACAACAGATTTGATGACAAACTGCCAAGAAATATACAAGGCAACCAAAACATTTTAGCATCAGACTTATCAATGATCAACGACGCATTCAGGATGGCTGAAAACATTTATGAGAACAAACTTTTAAGTTTTTAAAATATAAACGTCTGGTGGTTTAACAAGATGAATTCCAGAGTGAAACAAATATTTGATATGATGGATATTTCTCCACACATCAGGATCTCCAGTCTGAAACAAGTCAATACTAAAACCCTGAACAGCTCGTCTGGTGGCAGAAAAGTGATAATTAATGGTAAAAATATTCCATTTCAACCCTCACATTGGGAGCTCTGTACGTGAAGAGAGTGAAATAACTGACAGCTGGTGAGAGTGCTCAGCAGAGGGGTTTGGCAACTGTGGAGTCTTCCTTCTTCCCACAGCGATCCGTCCGGCTGAGGCCCACAAACACAAAGAGCTGTGTTTTGGATCAGGGCTGTGCTTATTACTGAGGCACAGAGGAGGGGAGGAGTGTGTGTGTGTGGGGGGGGGAGCTTAAGGGGGGGAGAGAAGGGAGAGATTGGGGGCAAAGAGAAAGCCAGGAAAGGACGAGTGCCAGCTCTGCCTCCAGTGTCCATCTCAGATCCCTCCATCCTGTGGCTCCCCCCTCCTCCACCTCCTCCTCCAGCAGCTGGCCGCTGTGTCCCCCAGCAGAGAAAGAGCTCTGTGATGGAGCAGACTGAGACGTCAGTGTGTGATCGAACCGAGAACAGAGTCACACTCTAAACTCTCCATGAATTCACACATGCTGTTTACTCCAACATCATCCTCTCTGGCCCTCCATCACTCCTTTCCTCTTCTCCTCTTTCATCCTTTAAACTCCTCCTCCAAATCTCTTCCCTTCCTTGTCTTTTCCCTTTTCTTCTTCTTCTTCTTCTCTCTCTCTCTCTATCGCTCACAGCTGTCACTCCCATCTCCGGTCTCTTCGGACCGGCCTTCCAGTCCACTTTTAATTGACTTGGAGTGACATGTAGCTGAGACGATGGAAGCGGCTCCTCCTGGGGGGGTCGATACGTACAGATATGGAGCGCCTCCATCACTGACTGGCCTCCATGGAGTCAACAGAGGCTGGCTGCTGGGTTTGAGAATCCAGGGAGACTTTCTCTCTTTTTTTTGAGGCCCTGTTGTAGAAATGAGGCCAAGTGCATCATGTGACGGACTGTGATTCTGAACGTGACGCAACTTGAATTCGAAAACGTTGACTAAGCCTGAAAGGGGGCAACTTACTGCTGCCTGTAAAGGTGCTGTATTACACTTTTGAAAACAGTTAAAAGTCATTAGATGCAGAAGTCTGATGTCATGAAAGTGGCTATTTAAAAGAAAAAACACTGGGATCATGAATTTAGGCCTGAAAAGAATCACTGTTTTTCATGACATTCCTCTGTGAACTGTCTCAGCATCTGCGTTTGAATATGCAAATGAGGTCGAGCTCTCCCCGCCTCTTTCAGGAAGTGCTTATGCTGAATCGACCACCGATGTTTTGTGTGGAAAAACTCAGGAAAAGTCGATCGCATGAGCAAAACAGCAGGATCCATACAGAGTGTGTCAGTGTCTGTGTTTGCCTCACCTCCTTGTAGAAGCCCTTGCCTGTTTTGTTGATACTTGGGAAGCTTCTGGGTAGGAGTTGATAGGGGTGATGACCAGCCAATCACAGTGTGTGTAGTGCAAAAGTGACTTTGTGTGTTGATGATAGCGAGTGGGAGACGCTATCCTGAGCAGCTACAATAGCAGCCATAACACAGAGAAAGAATTATACAATATTTGCAGCGTATCACATTTACCTGCAGAGGTCAGGTGTACGGCTCTTGAGTTTCTCTCACGCGATTCTGCAGGTGCTGGCAGGGCTGTTTATTTTAACGTGTGCTTATGAAGCTAAGACTATTAGTCATTCTATTAGCTACAGTTGGAGGCAGTGAGCATGCACAGCTGCTGACACTGAGCCACAGAGGAGGAGACAAGTTTGGATGTTTTTTGCAAACAGAGGAACGAAATCTATCGAAAAATTCCTGCATACCCCACCTTTAAACAGCTTCCTTGGGGTCACCCTTTCTGCACATCCACCCTCGGTGGAATCGACTGTACATATGTATATGTAGGTATATGTGTGTTGGATATGTTGATGTGTGTGAATTAATTAATCTAACCTGAATTTCAGCAATTTTTTTTGTCTTCTATTTTGAGTTTTTTAAAATGTGGTATTTTGCGCATTGCTGATTCAGACCAATGACTGTATATAGAATGGACAGCGTGCTTCCGCCTGTCACCGTTCTACGTTTTTGAAGCCAAAAAACCCCGTTTCTCTAGCCGCCATTGTGCAGCCAGAGTCTGCGCAGTAGAGAATTTCCGGTGGAGCCAAGTAAAAAAGAGAAATAAAAATATTTATTTCTTCTTCTTCAGAAGGTTTTGTCTCCTTTTGGCTCTTTCCCGAAGTTTCTTATATCCGGCTATTTTTGATGAGTGCTTGCCGTCGACAGTTGATAGCATTTTGCTTTGAATATAGCGCCAAAAATTGCAGGTTATTGATTACTCTTTGATTGAAGAGTCTTTTTTTTGTGGACTTGTGGTACGTCGGTCTACTGTAGCAGTATGATGGAATCGCATTTCTACTCTCTTTGCAAAGATGCTGGTATCGTAATTTTTTTAAGTTTTCCCGGCTCATATCTGGAATACATGGGGAGGCGGGGCTTATGACCTATACTGCAGCCAGACACCGGGGGGGGGGGGGCTTATGACCTATACTGCAGCCAGACACCAGGGGGCGGGGCATCTGCTGGAGGCTTCAGTTTGAGCCGAACGTTGTTACGTCCACTCATTATACAGTCTATGATTCAGACTAAAGCTTCATTTATGCTCGACTTAAACTACAGGTATGGATACAGACTGAGCCTTCTATCTGTATTTTACATCTGTATTTCTGCACGCCATAAAGCTAACGAGCAAAGCAGTACTACTGGAAACCTCGGGAGCAGTGTTGCCATAGCTACCAGATACGTAGCTCAAGTGAGAGAAAAAAATAACAAGAAACAACAATGGTAGAACTTTTTGAAGTAAGGTTTAACGGCCAACACCGACAACCACCTCTAACAATGCTGCGTGTTTTTATCTTTCATCCAAAACGTACATTAGCAGGCTCTAAGTGTGTAAAGGTAAAAACACGGCAAGAAGGAATCAATCTGCAAAGTAGAGGCAACTCAGGGAACTGTTCCATTGTGGTGTTTTCAACCAGAAAGTAAAGGAACCATTAGTTTCTGGCAAAACAATGGACTTCAGTGTTTCTAGCTCCACTTTATGGGGTCGAATCGTTATGTCTGGCACCAAAACAGTGGGCTACTAAAAAGTGGGATGGTACAGGTTGGTAATTTGGGGACCTGTCCTGGTTTTAGTCAAGGGTAACACGTACTGAAACAAACCGAACTGGTGAAATTACAACACCTATCTTGGGATCAGGAATGAGAAATTGAGAATGTATTGCCACTGGTGCCTTTACCTGTGGGGTTAATAAGGTTTAACCACCTGTGTCTGGAAACAGGTCTGCTTTTTCACTCTAGTAAACACTGGAGTCACTCCTTTTCACTTCTGATACATTTTTAATTCTGGAGCTCCGGCACGGAAAGCCGCAGCGACCTCGACACACCACGCGGTTAAATAATGCAGCAGGAGGTACTCATACATCGAATATCTCCAGAGAGAGGAGTCGGCTAAGAGTTAATCTCCCATAGGTCTGCTAATTAAAAATTGAATGTAAAAGAAATGGGAGGGAGGATTAAATAAAGATGCTAAGTTATGTACACCTCTGCAGAACATGTGAGTGCACTAACATTCAGATCCTGGATTCATGAGATCCCACTATTTGAATATTTGAAGAGATTAAAAGTTAAGTGAGGCTAAGTGTACGACTATGTAATGTGTTTGTATTACAGTTTTCCTTCAAGTACACAGAGATAAACAGTGCAGACGGTTGGATGCTGTTTCACTTGTGTATTCAAAGCAGTGACGTGAACGGTGCTTCTTTCCTTTAAACATTTCAAAATAAAAGCTGGGAAGAGTGTAATCTAAGTTTTGGATTGTTTTATTGTGTAAAGTTATTGGTAGTTATGACACGAGAAAGTGATTATTATTTATCATTATTATTATTACATTACCCCTAATATTATTTGAAATATTATATATTTACCTGCATATTGTTAGTCAGTCCTCTTTAACTACTAGTTCCTATTTGTTGTTGTGTTAGAGGAGGATGTCTAAGTGAGACAGACAAGCTCTAGAGGAGAGACATAGATGCTGAATCAAACACTGTTTACCAAACAGTCATACTACATACTACATGTAAAAGTAGTAGGTAATACACACTGTGTACTACCTACATGTAGTATGTAGTATGACTGTTTTGTTGGACCTGTTCAGTCGTATACTACTCCTGGTTTCTCTTTCACGAAGTGGAGCTCATTTATTTTTTTCCCATGTTTAACTTTATCATGAATATAGAAAATAGACCATGGGTATAGTTGACATTTCAGTCATTGATTCTCTTAATCAGAGGTGAAGTTACAGTAACAAAACATTGGACAAGTCAAATTAGAAGTTGATAAAATTCAAAGGAAAATAAATAAATGAAATCAAGCATGGGAAGGGGAAAGCACTTGTAACTTTCTTTTTTTTTTATTTCTTTTTTTTGGTCTTTTCATTGTTTTCAGTGGCTCAAGGAGCATTTTAAATTCTTTGAGAAAAAATAACAAATTAAGGGAGAGATTTCAGGGTCTGGTTTCATGAAATTTGTAAAGCTATAGAACTTTATTACAGTTAAGATCCCCATATTTAATTTGTAATCTTACACCAAAAGTTATCATGTATTGAAAATAAATCTGAAACCAACTGACTTTTTTTTGCGCCCACATTACCAACACAGGCTGTCAGTTGACAAAAAAAGTGAATAAGTGATTTATACGAGCTTTTGTGAATTTCGTAGAAGTAAACACCTCTTTTATGATATGTAATGAGCAGATTTACAGCTGTTTCTTTCATGTCACTTCATGTCTATCTCGCAGACTGTCTAGCATTTTTGCTGTTGTGTTGTAGTTGTGCTGATTTATTCCAGTAGGTGACGATAACTCACATAAACCTGAGTGCTCCAAATGGACTAACAGCATTAGCGCTGTGCATTGTGGGAAACAGTATGTCAGGTAGACTGGTTTGTTGCAGACTGAGAAATTTTCCTGGATCAGTAGAAACATCAAGGAACTTGTAGTTTACTGCAGATCTCACAAGTTTTCACATTCTGACGACTACAAACTGAATTTCAGCCAAAGTAGTTGACGGTTTGGAAAACAACCAAAGACTGTCCTGTTGGCAAAAATTAAAGATAAAGGTCAAAAGGACTGTTGCCCAAATCTTCACCCACTGCCCATGCAACACAAAATTAGAGTTACAAGAGCCGTGCAACATGTTTGTTACGTAAAAGATCTGAAAAAGGTAAATATTGACATATTGGACATTGCTAAAAAGGGACTCTGCTTCCAAAAACTCGTCAATAGGCGAAGGTGAGCCAGACATCCAACAATTTGGCATAACAGCGTTGTCCTTGTGTGTCAGTCCTCTCTCAGCGCTCAGCAGGTGCAGGCCCCTAAATGGATGACGGGATAAAATGGTGGAAGGTAAAAAATCAGAGGTCACAGACCATGTGACCTCTGCCGTACTGTTCCAAACACAGCCCCCCCCCTCCATGAGTCGGTGTTTAAAGGCAACAATGCAGCTGTGATGGAAAACATCAGGGGGTGTCAGACAGCTGCAGTCAAACCGTGCAACACTGGTGCAAAGTTCAGAGGTTTGATCATTTTTCTGGAAGCTTCACTCTGAGGATCAAAAACAGCTTCAACTGAATCCTTCCACAACTTACAGTGTTTGCATTCTTTGCGTACATTCATTCATATTGGCAGTCAGCACCCATTACCTGGGGTGACAGACTTAACCACATTCAAAACACTTCTTTTTAAAAAGTGCTTTTAATGTCAAACTAATCTTAAATATATTCCTGTCTTTCTTTCAAAATTCTTTATATTGATTTTATAAATACAGTGCATTTTAGTTGAGACATAATGAAAAGAAAATACAAAAAGTAACAACACTTTGAAGGTACTTACATAAAACTATGAAACTAAACTTTACCCCAAATATCTCCCACCCAAACCCGAACCTCACGTACTTATAAAAGAACATCAAACATAAAAGGACAAGTATATAGGAATTGTGTACAGAAAATATGGGATAAATATATGTCTTGGTAATAACAATACAGTTATTTAATTATGAGTAATGAGAGACAAGGACAATTGCAAAAAAATAGAATAAAATAAAAATGGGGAGGATGTATTCCATGGTTTTGTTTTTTCTTGTTTTTGTTATAGGTTTTATTACTGTTATTCTTATTGTGTTGTTTTACTTGATGTTTTTATCCTCTGTGAAGCTTCTTTGAGTGTTCAGAAAAGCGCTTTATCAATAAAATGTATTATTATTATTGTTGTTGTTGTTGTTGTTGTTATTATTGCTTTAGGACCTCCCTTCGTGTACCTGCTTGAGCTAGTTGCACGTTGCTCTAGTAAAGCAGTTATATGTCAATTTCACTATTATTCACACTACTTTATCTCAGTTTTTTCAATTAAAATACCACAAAACCACACCGTGCAATGAGAAAGTAAACTCTTAACATAAAATATCTGTCTCCACACTGGATCTGAATCAGGCATCAAATTCAAAATGAACAAATATTTGCACGAAAAATAAAGTTTTCCAGTTTGAACATTACATATCTTGTATTTGTGGTGTATTCAATTAACTACAGGTTGATGAAAATTAACCCTTTCTGTGCACAATTATATTCTTAACTCATAACTTTTTTCTCACTGTCATTATCACTTATGTTTATACATGGTGAGGTTCTTACTGTTGTATAAGTTGTGGTACTTTCTTTCTAAACCTTAAGGTGATTGTGTTTCAGCCCTCAGTTTGGCTCTAAAATAAAAAAAACTGCTTGAGAAGATAAGAGCTGCAGAATAAGTGAACTCATTTCTTAAAACTTACTTTTATAAACTCACTTGAGTGTTTTGTTATCTCCTTCATTCCTTTTAATATCCTTTAACTTTTCTGCTTTATGTTTGTTTTTCATTGTTCTCCTTATTACTAGTATTTATTTACATCTTTTAATTAATTTTTTAGAGCTTTTATTTTGTTTACTTTCTCTTGATGGTTTGCTCCTCTGCAATTTACCATTTTTAAACAGTTTTTCCTCTTAGTTTAACCTCATGTTGGATTTATTTGATGTGTAGTGTTGCTGTTTCTGGTCATGTTTGCGTCCTTTTTTGCTCGTTTTACATCCTGCTCTATGAATAACATCACTCTATCTCTTTTTGTTTCAGCCTGGCTTCTCTGTGCCGTTAAATTTTCAGTGAGGTTAAACTGTAATTTTATTAACAAACTTTGCTGATGTTTAACTTCTCTTGGCCCCCTGTAGGGAAATCCAGTTATTGCAGAGTTTCAATTAAAATGAAGCATTATTTTCATTTCAAAACGCTCGTGTTATTGTGCACAAAATGCCGAGGAAGACCCATTTACTGTCAGGCCCCAGAAGCAGCTCTGTAACCTGCCAACACAAATGGCAGAAAGCAGCCTGGACAGCTCCAGGATCAGCACCATGGACAGCGCTCATGGAAATGTTTTGGCTACTGAAAATATTTCCCTTTTTTTTTTTTTTTTTTTTTTTCATGAGAAATTATTCAAACATGAAGGGCAGCAGGCTTGTTTTTATCGTGGATGATTTTGCATAAACAGCCCGTGTACCCAACTTTCAAACGCACACACTGTGAAGGGTTCCAAGTTTTGACCAGTCGTAATCAACAGCTGAGGGAAAATTGATGTGGGCCAAGCTGTTTCCTAAAGAGAAGACGTCCTATATGCGCTAATACAAAGAGAAAACATGGTTTGAAGCTGCATTTATTCAAATGTTGGGGGGAGGAGAAGAAAAAACATATTCATTTGCAGTACAATACTTTCTCACAGTCAACAGTTTCTGAAAATAATCCCGTGCAGCAGGCGGCTTGAATCATGCCTGAGGAGGAGCACAGAGCACCAAATGCTCTGCATACTGTCTCTGCATGTTACAGACGCCGTCTGTTCATCTGTGTGCGCCTCTTTCTCTATAAAGAGCATCTTTACATATTTTACTTCTTCAAAGCACTATGCTGACAGTCTTAAAGGGAGACATGAAGAGTATTTTATTAAGAAATCATCCAAGGAACTATAAGAAGAAGTAGACATGCCACACATAAAGTGGGTTTTTGCACTTAAATCTAACCACAATATTAAAGCCAGCCTAACTATATGCTATCTCCAAAAAGATGGCGGTGTTTTTACTTCGACAAACAGCCCATTAGTCTTTGCATTATTCATAAATGTGTCACACATCACAAGTACAGAATCAGTCATTTTGAATTTGGTTGTTGATTTCCTCCAAAGCAGGAATACTCAAACAACTGGTCAGTGCACAGGAGGCAGACGAGCACGTTTGTGACATAGACTGTAAAAAAAAAAATGGACGTCAAGGTGAGATCGCCACAAAAACTGCCCCCTCCCCATTGTACAGTGGCCCTGAAGTGGAAATCACAATAGCAAATAACTAAACACAGGGTCAAAAAGTCAGCCATGGGTCTGCACTTACTGTTGGGAAAACTTTACCTGTTAGTATTTTGACATTTTTTAGTTTTAAGCGTTGTTCACAAAAAGTGATTGTGATGTTTCTGTGATGAAAGTTGAAATTCTGCTTTAAACTTAAGTTATATCAATGCAGTTGCCTATAAATGTGCAGATAGTGGTTTGAAGTTCGGTCTTTGGCCTGTTTCCCACGTCGCCTCCCACTCTCGCCCTGTTTCCTAAACTACCCACTCTCCTCTGCCGTCGCATTAACCCTTCAACTTCCTCCTCGACCAAATGGTTTAGCACATTTTGAGTTACTACATTTCGATAAGTGGAACTTATTACAAACACCTCTAACATTTGGTAGAAGTATGCGATGGATTTTTTGTTGCTGTTTCACTTCCACAGTCAAGTTGTTGAGACATATTGAAGGCACACAAATCTGCTTTTGTTTTGCAGTTTGTTCTTTTAGTTTTTTCCATGCAAAATTAATGTTTTGCATGAAAAAAACAGTAGCATGAATGTGAGAATCATTAGTTATTGCACTGTTTTTCCAAGATGAAATTTTTACTAATGCAGTTTTTCTTTTTTTCATGCAATACCTTCTTTGGTTGAAACAACATTGCTCAATATTTTGTGGAAATCAAACTGTTCAATGCCCTGGATGTTTTATGAGTGATTATTTTCTTTATAAATAAGCATTTTATGTGACTCTTTCTGACTATTTGTGGTATTTCTATGAAATTTTATACAATAACCTTTAAGTGACACTTCAGTCATTGGGTAGAGGTCAACATTTTAAAAACGGAAAGGTTTCTTTGGAAAAACAGGAGACAAAAGATTGTGGTTATTGCCCACCTATTGCAACAAAAAATGCAAAAAAAAGAAAAGAAATACTGCAATGTCATAGAATAACAATTTAAATCAAATCTGCAACCAAAAAAACCTGAAAGGAATCAAATTAGGACAGAAATATATCACCCTAACCTGACCAACTACTTACAATTCTTTCATACTAGTCCCTGAAAAGAGAGAAAAAGACTTAAACTATTCTTTTCACTCGGATTAGACCCTGGGGATAATCAGGATCCTTTTATTAACTGATAGAAGTGTGTATAAGTGTGTATAAGTGTGCATAAGTGTGTGTATGTGTGTGTGTGTGTGTGTAGCTCTTGCATGGCCAAGCGTGTGTTGTCTTTAGAGAGCTTCATCAATTTAGCTCCACTCATTAAACCGTGAATGGGTTTGCTTTATCAAAAGAGCCGTTCCATATATCGTATCCACACGCACTGCTCCTTATGGAGCAACTCAACTAAAAGAATATCTAATTAAATAATCAGGTTGCCTTTTCCTCCGCGTTTGAAGCCAAGTCATGCGTACTCTTGGTGCTGAAGGTGGAGATGTTGAAGAAAATGTACCTCAGTTTCTCTCTCTCTCTCAATCTCTGCTTTTTATTCATTAATTATGTTTAATGATGCTGCTAAAAAACCCAAACAAAAGCTCGTCCACTTCTTCAGTCATTGGGAGAAAAATGGACACTTAACACAATATCTACTCCGGCACATGTTGTGCTCCTATCGCCTCTAATTATGCTGGAAAGACTTTGGTTCTCCATCTCGTTGTCGCTGCAGTTTGTGTCACACCAGATGGAAAAGCTTGAGCCTTCTCCGTTTTTTATTGAACCACAAAAAACAGGATGTTCCTTCCTCGCTGTGATTCACCAAAGCTGCAAAAATAAAATGTACACGATATCCACTGTCGAAAGTCGTGAACAAGCAAAGGTTGCAGGGTTTGTTGTGCCTCTCTGTGAAATAATCTCACCTGCAGGGGAAATATAGAGTGAGTAGGAGGTCGTTTCTGCATGGCAGGAGGTGGAAAGGCCTTTGATTAGTATGTGTGTGTTTGTATATGCAACATATCCTCACAGTAACGAAACTTGAGCTTTCCTTTTCAAATATGAAGGAAAGTCTTTTGCAATTGCTGTGAGTACACATTAGAGAAGGGCATTGATAAGATTTTATTGATATGAATGCCCTTATTCATTCAACTTATCAATCTGATTCTTTATTGTATCCCTTCTTTGAATTCTCTGTGTACAAAAGGTTTCTTTACAAGTTTTCTGTCAATAACATATTATTGAGTTTATAAGAAATAAATATTAAAGTGGTAAATGAGTATAGGTATCTCTGGATGTAAATAAATAAAACAAATCAAAAATCACACATCAGGTGATGTCTGTATTGTTTTATTGTTTGTTAATGACTGAAGTTGGCCACATAGCAATGTTTTCAGTTGTTTGGAACCTTGAGCTTGCCGTAGTCTGCACTTCCTGTTTGGAAAACATTTACCTGTTGGTATTTTGACCTTTTTGAGTTTTGAGTATTGTTCAAAAGTGGAAATTCTGTTTTAAACTAAAGTTATATCAACGTATGCTAACCATGAGCATATCAATGCAATTGCCTACATATGTAAGCATCAAGCTAGCGTTGTTTTCTATACGGTTCTTGGTAAATAAGGAGATGTGTAACATGTTGATTGAAATAAAAATAGAAAACAAATTCCTTGGTTACTAAAATACGAACAGAAACCAAAATACGCCATAATAAAATGCTAAAACAATATTTTAGAAAAACTTAATGATAAGATACTAAAAATGCTAAAATACTGAATCAAGGAAAATAAAAAGAGAAAACAAATTGCTTGGACCCGCAAATACTAAGATAGTTAGTAATAAGATACACAAATTACTGAAATATTCATCACTAAAATCTTAAAATACTAAAACAACTAATACTAAATTCTAAAAACATTGAAATCCCTCATAATTAAATATTGAAATCGCTCAGACAATTAACAGTAACACGCTTAATATTCTATAATACCTCATAGTAAAATGCTAACAAAATAGTTAAAAGTGGAATACAGTTGTTTCGTGTGTAATAAGAATTACTGAAAAAAAAAACATTTTTATTAGTCATTTGTTTTAATCTTTTACTAGACATTTCAGGGGACCCCATTTGGATTCCAGGCGACCCCATGTGGGGTCTCGACCCCCAGGTTGAGAAACACTGCTCTAAAACACCAGTGTGAGAAAAAAAAAGTTTTTTTTAAAGCAATAAATCATGAAAAACTAATCCTGAGCCACCATAGGGACAGTATGTCGCCTTAAAAAAGCACAATATTCCCACCTAAATGGCAATGATGACAGTTAGATTAGTTAAGACGACTTTCTTAACGTCTTTGACAGGTTATTTAAAAATTTGCAGGAGCTGAAGGATTCAGAGAAGTCTGTTTTTAGAGGGATCATCACGTGACTCGGATGTGAATGTCAGGTGATACTGGGCCATTCACAACACAGATATCAGATGCATGAAACACCCACTGGTCACCTTGACAACCACACCTGTGGCCTGTGAGGATCAGACGTGAGAAGGTGAACAGCCGTAATTACCTGGCGAATAAGCCGTTCGGAGGATTGAAATTTTCGTCCGGCGCTCGGTAACCTTGAGCGTGTATCACTCATGCAGCAGTGCAGCAGGCTGATATTCATACACACCCTGTTGCTGCACAAATCTCATTACCACAGTTGGATTAGGTTGCTGTCTTCACATTATTGGATCTGAAAGTGTGTGGTGTTTCCTCTCATTGTCTCATGGAGCTGAAATCTTTCTGAATCCTCATTTTCAGGCCTTGTAACAGAATCTGCCTCACATGCAGATCCTCTCTGGGATGTTTAGTAACCGCACTAATGAGGGTGAAGACCTGTGTGAGGAGGAATGAAGTGTTTGTGTCTCTCTCTTAAAAAAAATAAAGAATTACAACTGCCAAAAATTATACACTGATTTTTTCGACTAGCCATCCCACTTCTGACACCATTTGTTGGTTTTCTTCCCAGTCTCAAACCCAATGTAGAAAAACATGGGTGTAGTCAAGACAAAGTACGTTTGGTGTTTTTTAATTGGTTGCTGGCCTCAACAGTGCAATAAAAAGTGCAAAATATTATAAAAGATCATTTCACAAAAACCAGCATCAATGTGATCCAAGTTCTACATTAACTCATCAATGCAGTTGACCAAAAACAACAATAACAACAGTCAATATCCAAAAAAAGGGTTTAGCCTCTCCTGCTGAAACCTACATAAGTTATACAATAACGTTTATATTCCTGTTTATTAAAGTTTACAATAATTGACTTTAAAGGTAGGGTCTGCAAGATTTTCCTAAAACATAACATGTCAACTTTTATGGGAATAATCTTGCTCAATCATCATCTCTAAGCCTCTGTTCATGTGTGTCAGAGTTTGTGTCTGCTTCAGCCCCCTCCTCTGCTTGTTATGTTGATGTTTGGTTGTCTTGGGATGTGGCAGTAACGTGGAAAAAGAATGATATAATATTTGCAGGAAGTCAGGTTTACAGCTTTTGAGTCCCTCACATGTAGCAATGCAATGCTGCAGGTGCTCACTGGACTGGTGAGTGTGTTCACATAACTACGGTCGGAGGTGGTGGGCATGCGCTGCCGCTGGCACTGAGCCACTTATGAGGAGAAGCCCAGTTTGTCTGTGATGTTTACAAACAGTAACAAAAATTCCTGCAGACCCCACCTTTAAACACATTTAAAGGAATAACTGACTGTAGGGCTGAAAGATTTGCAACAATGATATAATTGCAATTACTTTTCCCTGCAGTGCAATTTGAAATGAACATTGACATTAGTTACAGCAAGAAAAAAGCCCATAAAATATGTTTTGCTACCCATGATGACTTGCCCATTTCAGTCACTTTAGTTTCTTTTTGCCACTTTGGGACCACATTTTGCTACTTTTTGACTATTTTCCATGTTTTCTCTGAATTATTTTGCTATTTTGTCATGCTTTTTGACAATTATTGCCACCATATATTTACCTTTTTTGCTCCTTCTTGCTGTTCTACTTAGATTGTTTCTCTTACAAAGGTAACTTTCAAAAATTTGGCTCTTTGGTTGAGCAGGGTTGAGCAACTGGTGCAGAGCATAAAATATCCACTGAAAAAAAATGTAGCTGATATTTTGAAGAAAAAGATATTTTAAAGAAATATTGCACTGTCTGCATTTGGAATATTGCAGCCGCCCATATTGTGATTTAATCTAATTTGCGATTAATAGCCCAGCCCTAATTGATTCATTTCATCAGTCATTCTTAGTACCTATAATACATCAAAACATACAATAAACAGCTTTTGCATTTCAGTCACAACTTCCAGCTAGAAAGTACTTAATGAAAAAATGTATGTTTAAATTATGTCAGCGTTTCTGAGTGTACGCCCTAAAAAGCTCTTAAAAACCGCTCCGTCACGGTTGCTTTCCTTTTTCTCTGAAAAGTGTGACCTCACCAAAATACAGTTATCTTTTCACACTTTAACGTAAAGGGATGACAAGAAATCTTTGTAAAATTGAAGCCAAAAGAGAGCTCCCCCTGGTGGCCCACTGAGAACAAGTCTGAAATCCAACTTTTAATTTCACAAATGATGGTTTTTGTTTACAGATGCCAATGATTCGCTCATGTTCTAATCTCCACGTTTGGACATAATTTTTGGAAGAACAGACTTGACACAACTTGTAGAATATATTTAATTTAGATGGCCTGACTCTTTAAGATATAGTTAAAACATGAGTGAGTGGTTAATTTGAGAAAATCTGGTTAATTACAGGCCAACATTTGATGATGAAACTCATAGAAATGTTCATTAAATTTCATTAAATGGTGCATTTTTCATCATTCTCGGCCTACTGCTGTGTTGATTTTAATCTTTGATAGGCTACTCCAAGCAAAAGGTCATTTTCAAAACTTACTCTTCTGTTGCAGTGTTGTTCTACCTTATTTTTAACGCTATATTGCATGCTACAGCATTTTCTATTCTGCACACCACGGCTCCTATAGGACCGTCTGATCCACCTCTGAGTGCAGATGTGAAACCAAGACCACAAACCACAGAGCTGGAGTTCTCCTTCTCTGTCAACAAAACAATGCAACACTGACCAGAAATGGGAATAATCAATTATTTACGTCCTCATGGATGAGGGTTATGTATATAATGGCCAAAGAGAGGTAAAGAACTGGATGAACAGGATGTAGTAAATGTGCCCGGGGCGGAAACGTAGCACTCGAGGAAGGGTCTCCTCTCATCTGCATTAGAATCACAGTTTGTCTCATCATCCTGTGTAGGAAAACATGCTGTCGCCAGCAGCCATGCCCAGAGAGGAGGTGTAACATTTACACACGAAGAGGCCAATCTCGCTGCCATGTGATGAAGTACGCACCCACTGGGAGAAAAGACTCTGATTGCTGAGGATGGAGCATGAAACAACAAGAAATCCCAGAGGTGCCTTTGACTCCTCTGAATGCTGATGAACTTCATTTCTTCAATAAGTCATTCTTGTTTCTCTTTGTACACCTCTGAAACAAGAAGCTCCTCAAGTCTGATGTTATGTTCAAAAAAACACCCTGTGGCTCAGAGCTCTTCAGCACATCTGAGGGTTTAGTTTTTAAGCTTTGGGCGCGTTTGTTAAACTGACCGATCACTCGATCAATTTTGGTTGAGTCCGCAGCCTCAAAGCCTGATGAAAGTGGCAAGAAAATAGTTGTTTGAGCAGTTAGAGAACCAGAACCTTGAGCTGGACCAGTCACCAGAAAAAACAGAGACGGTGACTGTAAAAGACAATAAATATGAGTTTAAAACTCCTGTGTAAACAGATTTAAGCAAAGACACAGTCGCTGTGTTATCATTCGTTAGATTCTGAATACAAGATTCAGTGTTTAATGACTTTGAGGTTGGACAACTTAGAGCTCCCTCTGCTGACTGGCTGCAGAAAAATCATTTAAATTAACCCTCTGATGCATGAATTATGAAAGTCAGTGTCAGGATTTTTCCCTTGAGTGTTTTTTAATGTGTCTTAAGGCATGAAAAAGTTTTTCTTTTTAAAAAAAAAATAAAAAAAATGAAGGAAAGAGAGTTAAAATGTTTCGCAAAGCATTTAAAAAAGATTATTCATGAAATGACCAAGAAAAGAAAAGAAGTCAAACAAAAAAATTAGTCATATGTACATTAAGTTCACACCGTTTTTGTTGAATGCTCACTCACAAGTATTTTAATACTGAATAATTTTTAGTTATTACGCTTTTTTACCCTCAAATGTTTGTCTATAACTTCTTTTAAAAATGTATAAATACCTGGAAAAAGAATTGAAAACATTTTTTTCAGGCCCTAAGAAGAATAAAAATATCCTGACACAGGCTAATATGAATTTCCACCACATGAACCATTGAATTTAGGAGTAAATAACTTTTAAATAGGTGTCCACTGTAGTGACCACTATGCACCACAGGGTTAATGTCAAATATTAATGGATCTAATTGTAGACAGTTCTTATTTTCCCGAGTCATGTCTAAGTATTAATTCTTCTGAAACGTCTAGCTTTCTATAGTGAGATTATTTAAAAATAAAAAATAAAAAAAATCAAATCGGACATCGCAATTGGCAACTCCTCTGACCAATGGGGCTCCAGCAATGTTCGCAGACAAGAGGAGAACTTGCATTAAATGAAAATACAAGCTGTAATTTTGAGTATTAGAATATGAAACACATGAGGAAGTGCTAAAAAAAACCCTGCAATTCTCCAACTGTCCACTTGAGGCAGGCTGCAGAAATAACCACAAACCAAATTCACACACCAGTGTCAAAAAGCTGCATCTCATCTTTTCTTTTTCAAATTTATTCAACATTCAACTTCTACTCATTTAATTGCTAAAGATGGTAAAGGCTTGTCTCTTTGTCTCAGACTTTAGCTTTCAGACACTTGTCTTCAAAAGTCTGAGTCGGAAACATGAGTGATGTCAAAACTAGCAATTTCAGCTTCAGCTTGATAGATAACAAAGTTCTCCAGATTAAATGAGCTGCCTTCTAAAACTGTAATAGGATAGAAAACTAAATTTGCTGTAAAATTCCCACTTTTGCATTTGTAACCAGCTTCAAGTGGACATTCAAGGGATTGCAACTTTTTGCACTTCCACATTGGTTTTTTTTACCAATGTTTTTGGGTTTGCCTGTGTTTTAAAGGGAGAAACTTACAACATTAAATTCCTATTGGACATATTTGGATTCACCATAAGTAATGTATGTTTAACAATTACCCATGTCACAAAAGTACAATCGACAAATTAGCCCAACAATGGCACAAAATGACAAAATGGAGCATTTTCGAAGGTGAAAAACAGAACTGAAGGTGGAAAATCTTCCTCACAGTTTGACACAGGAGTAAATAAGAACTGGTTTGAAACAAAACAGCATGTACAAAAGGTCAACAGAGTTCAAAACTATTTTTTAACGGTCAGAAAGGCCAAACTGGAAGACGGGATACAGAAAACACACAAGTGGGTCAAACATTTTTAGTGTAGTCTCCTGCAGGCGTTTACTGGGTTTCACTTGTTTATACATGTTGGAAATTCTGCACCTGTGTAATAAATTTGAGAAAAGAGTGAGAAGTTTAAATCCGGCTTACTTTCTCAACTCCTGAAAACCAGGCAATTACTGCTTTCTGAAGTGTGTGTGTTAAGTTTGCGCACACTTATAGGGAAAGTTAAAGACAGCTTTTCTATTTTTGTCACCGTGTAGTTTCAGGTGCTTTCTGACACCTTTAAGGGGAAGAAATGAACTAAAGTTTGTTTTTTGTTTTTAATCTTATATTTTTTAAGTCAAACGTTATATTAGTTTTTGTTCTTTTGTCTTTGCCTGACTGTAGCAGATGACTCTTCCTCGTGCCGACCAAAAGCAGAGCACACTCTTCAGCGGTTGCCGTTTTCCATTTGTATCTCAGAAGTTGGAGGAGCGAGCTGAAAATGGTTCAGACTTGAGTTGACCGCTTGTTATGATCTGAAACAACTGGGAGAATTGTGTAGGCACTTGCTCCTGTTGTTGTTGTTGTTGTTGTTGCTGTTCTCATTTTTTTGCCAATTCCAAGTGATGACAAGACGTTATGTGATAGTTTGTGGGCGAAAGGAACAAGAAACATATCCACAGATAGAACCAGAGCAAAATACTATGTGCTTGTTTTGATTCCACGGAACCAGACTGCGATGAAAACACAAACTTGGCACCAAAAGGTATGAAAATTTGTGTTTGGTAGATTATTTTTTTGATGTAACGATGCCTTACAGTAATGAATCTAATCCCTCTGGGGCCTGTCTATTGGTTGGATGCAGTGAGACAACTATTTTGACTTTCCCCTAAGATCCTGAAGGTTACAGAACAAAAAAGTCAAGTGGTAGACCTAAAAACGTTCATCAACACTGAGTCCGTGGATCTGATTGGCTGTTCATCAATGAAGGTCGTCACTGGAGTCGACTGCAGCCCAATAACCATCAGACGGTGTCTGAGAGAGAAGAGCTTTAAGAACAGAAACCTCTTCAAAGGCCTCGTCTCCTTCCACTAAATCGCGTTTGGACTTTGACAGAGAGCATCATGGGACATTGAAAGGTGGAAGAAAGTTTGATTCTCTGAGGAGAAAAACTTGAACCTTGATGGTCCTGATGGCGTCCAACGTTACTGTCATGACGAGGAGATCCCACTGAGATGTTTTCTAGGCGGCACAGTGGAGGGGGGGGGGGGGGGGGGGGGGGGGGGGGGGGGGGGGGGGCATCATGATCTGCTTTTTCTGAACAATGGAACAATGGAGCTGACGGTTGTTCAGGGGCGTCCTTCATGACTGAGGGCCCTGCTCTGTGTGCTAATGACTGGGGTTTTTCAACATGAAAACAGAAAGACAGAGGAATAATCTCTCTCTTTTGGATCATCCTGCGTGTTCCTCTGATCTAAATCACATTAAGAACATTATGGGATGGATGGAGAGGGAAGTTTACAAAAATGGACGTCAGTTCCAGACAGTGGACGACAAACATGAAGCATCTTCACCACTTGGAGCAACGTTCACACCTTAGACTGTATATAGAAAGAACAGCGTGGCTCCACCTGTCACCATTCTACTATTTTGAAGCCAAAAAAACTGTTTTTCGAGCCGCCATTGTGCAGCCAGAGTCTGCGCAGTAGAGAATTTCCAGTGGAGCCAAGTAAAAAAGAGAAATTAAAATATTAATATCTTCTCCTTTCAAGGGTTTAGTCTCCTTTTGGCTCTTTCCCAAAGTTTCTTATATCCCCGATAAAAACTACTCACTAACGGCAGCTGTCAACTATCATAAAACGAAACTTATAACTCGGTTTTTAACGTCCAATAACTAATGAAAAACCAACTTCTCAGTAAAAAGACTTGAACACAATGCAGCCAAATGACATCTTCATACCACCTAAGTATACAGATGAGAGAAACTTTTCTACCAGGCATCGTAATTTTTTAAAGTTTTCCCAGAATGCATGGGGGGGCGGGGCTTATGACCTATACTGCAGCCAGACACCAGGGGGCGGGGCATCTGCTGGAAGCTTCAGTTTGAGCCGAACATCATTACGTCCACTGATTATAGAGTCTATGGTTCACACTAACCTCCTGGAAACACTCACGTCAAACATCAACACACTTATTTATGAAGTGATCAACTACTTGGAGCCTTTTTTTTAAAGATACAACAGCCCAAAATGTAAGTCAGTGTAATTTCTCACTTAGTCTGAAAGTGTTCTTCTACCTTTACTCATCCAGGTTTAATTATTTGTCTCATTGTGTTGAGTTTGTTTGGTTGGTTCACACCTTATATTTCGTCTTGTTGATTTGAGTCATTTTCTTGATGGGAGTTAAATGAAAAAAACAACTTTTTTTCTCCTGTGTTCTCCTGTGTGCCTTGCCTTTCTGCTTGGTTCCTTCTACAAACGAGAAGCCTCAGACTGAAGAAACAAACTTTAGTAGAGTAACAGATTTTTTTTTTAACTCTACTATCAAAATCACACTCAAAATCCAGGTGAAATTATTTCTCTTTTTTGATTTCTGCTCTTGAAAAAAAAAGCTGTAATTCACAATAAATGTGTTTTTTTTTCCTTTTGGAAGTGTCACTTTTCATTTTCACATGCACCTCATGCCAATCCGCTCTGCACACAGTGTTTCAGTTTCCCGTTGGTCTGAAGTGGTGAGAGCAGATGATGACAGTTGGGTGCATTACACCGTGGGATGACTTTGGAAAAAGACAGACAAAAAGTGACAAGGCAACAGCCGCGTCTAACATTTGTCCTCTGCAAATGTTACACTCCTCCTTCTGAACCCGATGGCATCAAACAAGTCACTTTAGTTTGACCTGTAATTGAACCGCCAGTTATTGGTCAGACCTTGACATTTTGAATCCAGCCAGACAATCCCCGAAGTCCCCAAAGTTTCATCTGCTGGATGAAGATTTGGTGAAACTAGAGGGAGAAATTCGAGCATATTCTCAAGAACAAATGCTTGAGGGGATCTGAAGACGGGATTCAATGAAGAAAGATTAATTTGGGTTGAATTAAAAAACCATCTCAGAGGACGGAGATAACAGCAGAGTCCAATTTTAACTGTTGACTCAATTTACACAGGAAAAATAAAGGGCTAGACACCATCCTCTAGAGCTGTGACACCAGTTAGGGCAGATAAACTGATGACAGAATGTACAAAGCCAGTTTCTTTAAAATTTCAATCTTGTTTTGGAATCTGTAATGTGATCCCACGTTTCACTTCCTTGGTCCTGGTATATTTGGGAATGGATAGAGCAGAAAAGTTGTGGTGCTTTTAGGTACTGAATTAGTATAACCACAACAAGACCACAACATGATAACACAAACAACAAACATTAAATAACAGTCAAAATGGCAGGAGTCACAGTAGGAGACATTTCACAGGAGGCGATTGATGATTTTTGCAGAAAGAAAGATAAAGTATCATCTAGAAGCCAACCAAAAGGGTCTAAACTATCCATTTGGGGAGAAATATAGTTGATTATTTAAACATAATAAAAGAGAAAACAGTGAAACAACAAAATCAAACAATGGCATGTTCAAAAAGGAGTGAGAAGAAATAAAAACTTATCAAATCTAACTCCTTTTCTCTGTATCAACGATTTACTTATTCTCTGATACACATACATACATATATGCATACATATATACTCATTCATACATACATTGTTGCCATTCCTATAACACAACTATATAATGATTATTTAACCTTTATTTAACCAGGTAATAAACCTGGCCGAGAGGGCAGCAGCACGCATCAAAAAACATAACATTACGACAAGACAAACTACAACAATAACTTAATGGAAACAACAGTTTATAGTGTGAAAACTGATGATTTATTATGTTAATAGTGATAACAATAGCTATAATAATAATGAACATGGTTTATGAGTGTTTGACATTATGCGTCTGATATTTTGAAGATGACAAAAGTCAAAAGAAGACAACAGAATAGAAAAGAACCAACTACAAATGTTTATTACATATATAAATGTGAATGAATACAGAATATCCAATCAAAAACAGCCTTTTATAATACACATTGTTTTGTTGAGAAGTTTGATATAAAGCTTCATTTACAAGCCAAAGTTTACAGGTCCCAGTGCAAACATGATAGTTCACATCTGGTTATAATTACTACTGAAGTTTTTGTCTCAGAATATGAGAAAAATGTAGTTGTCTTTTTACCGTCCATATCAAGAGTGGTTGTTAGTTTGGTGCTACAGTTTTTACATTGAATCAATCATCAAAATGTTTGTCAACCTTGGTTATCTCTGCTATTACAGATAAGTTAATGGAGTGAACATTAGTCTAACTAGAGCTCTTTGCACAACAGCTAACGTTGACGAACGATCACCAAAGAACAAAAACCAGAGCAAAACAGGTCAGTGACATGATGGACAACACAGCCAGTAGCTAAAATTAGGCTAACTTTACCCAACTTTAGAAATGTTAAAGATGATTTTAATATGTCTTTCCAGCAAATTGACGACATGTTGCCTCAAATACCATTTTGGCTTAATTTAAAATAGATGTCGACATCCTTGTTCACATTCAGGTTGAGTTGATGTTGAGGTCTAACCTAAAACTTTATCCAAAGGAGACACTGTTCTCTGTTAAGATGTGGTTTAGGAAAGGGTAAAAAAAAATACATCCAGCCTCTCAGGATTCCTGGTGTGAAGTTGCATATACCCCATCAACACCATTTGACCATTTTTAAACTTTAAATCTCAGAAAAAAACTTGTGAAATTGAAGGGAAATTGACTTGTGCAGTTTATTTCAATGGGTCGAGAATGTCTGAGTGTATGGGAATGGGAACTTTGCTAGGGCTGAAAGATATATTGTTATCTTATCGAAATCAAGATATGAAAATTCAAGATCTTAATTCCGCAATATCAAAGATTTCAGTTATGTAGATTTTCCCAGCTCACCCTGCATGTAAAGCTCAAACAGTTGCATGATTATTGGTGACTGTCTGTTAATGTTGATGACAGTGAGCTCTAATCCACCAACTACACTTTCCATATCCTGTTTTAGTATCAAGCTTTAATTTTTCTGAAAAATGGTTAGTTTTCACTAAAACCTGAGTCATATTGTATGATATCAATATAAAGATATCTGGCATAAATATTGAGATATAAAATGTTGTCAGTATCGTCGAGCCCTAAACTTAGTCATCAGTCTAGTTGGAAAACTTGTTTTGTTTCAAGAAATGTGTGTAGCTCGTTGAAGATTTTTTTCCATCTCATCACTTGAGCCTCATTTTTCCACTTCCATAAAACAAAGATACACTCAGGTGGAAGTCACCAGATTAAAAAGTCACTCATCAAACCAACACACCAGTTTCCCATGATGCAAAGAATGGTTTTCATAAAGAAAGCCATGCAGAGAAGATTGCATCTGATTGCTACATAATAATGCGGTGACAAGAAAAAACACCACAGTGGGATTTTTCTCATGGGTCTGTGAAGAGGTAGTTTCCATCTTGTGTACCTCTTGAGTGGTTTCCAGTGAGGAAAAGCCACTGTATAAAGCCTTTTCTGTAGAGAGAAGACATTAAGATGAGAAACCCTGATATGATTCTCATTTACTTTCTTGTAATTCACCACAGCACCTCTTCACCTGGAGTGGCTGACTCTCATTTCCAAGCAGCATAACTATCTGCACCTAATTCTGAGTGATATCAGCCTCTCTGTTTACTGTAAACCCTCTTGCGGCTGTATCACGTTACTGCTAATGCAAAGCGAACATATCCTGCTGCCTCTGCTTTGCATTAAAAGCATTCAACTGGATGCAGAGCCGCGGGGCAACAGGCTGCGCACCTCCATCCTCTCAGCCGAGTAAACAATCCCTGCAACTCGTATTTGGTGCTGAGTACCGCTCACACTGCGCACAGCGTGAAATTCGATTGCAGAGGCAATTATATTGACCGACTTCTTTATTTTCACAATGTGATTTCTGTTGTTCCTCTGTGAACAGATAAATCAAAAGGTCCTCTGTTGTATTCCTGTCAAAGTAGAAGCTCAAGGTCTGTTTGCCACAATATTACAACAATTTTTCTGATGCATGGTTGCAAAATAAACAAGTCTGAGATTAAAGGTGTTTTATTTTCCAGGAGACCTCCTGGCACGTTCTGGGTGGACCACTTGTTAACTCATGAAGCCAAGTCTGCACTCACTTTAGCATTAAATGGACTTTTCCCTGAAGCAGAGTGAGCAGATGAGTGGAAAAGTCAAACAGGTTTTCTGTGAGATCTCAGTGGGTGGTTGACATGTGAGATGTTTTACCTCATACACCCCTGATCAAAATCTTAAGAGAAAGAAAATTGCACTGATTTACATTTTGGACTGTTGTATCTTGAAAAGGCTCCAAGTAGAGAATGCAAAACTCCCTTAAATAGAAATAAAAGTCCAAAAAAGGACTCAGTAATGAGGAGCTCCACTGTTCTTGTTGATCTCTTCAAAAATTAATTTGTTGATGTGAGTGTTTCCAGGAGGTTCGTATGAACGTTGCTCCAAGTGGTGAAGTTGCTTCATGTTTGTCGTCCACTGTCTGGAACTGACGTCCATTTTTGTAAACTTCCCTCTCCATCCATCCATCCCATAATGTTCTCAATGTGATTTAGATCAGGGGAACATGCAGGATGATCCAAAAGAGAGAGATTATTCCTCTGTGTTCCTGTTGAAAAACCCAGTCATTATCAGACAGAGCAGGGCCCTCAGTCATGAAGGACGCCCCTGAACAACCGTCAGCTCCATTGTTCCATTGTTCAGAAAAATCATGATGCCCCCCCCCTCCACTGTGCCGCCTAGAAAACATCTCAGTGGGATCTCCTTGTCATGACAGTAACGTTGGACGCCATCAGGACCATCAAGGTTCAAGTTTTTCTCCTCAGACAATCAAACTTTAGTGGAAGGAGATGAGGCCTTTGAAGAGGTTTTTGTTCTTAAAGCTCTTCTCCCTCAGACGCCATCTCCAGTAACAACCTTCATTTGGGTCGAGGATCGTCCTGTGTCTTGATGAACAGCCAATCAGATCCTCAGGCTCAGAGCTGCTGAAATGTTTTTGACTTTTTTTGTTCCATAACCCTCAGGATCTTCTCATAAATTCTAAATGTCTGTCTTACTGTGTCCAACCTCAGCAGTGATGGCGTTGTGTTGTGAGAGGTCTTGATTCTGCAGCTCAACAATCGACCACGTTCAAAAAGAGAAAGATTTTTAGTCTTTACCATCAGGAGGTCATGACAGAGTGAATACCTTACAAAAAAATTTATTGAACCCACATAATTGTGCAGTTTCTGGGTTTTAAAAGCTGTGGTCTCATACATTTTGTCTGGTGTGAAGATTTTGATCTGGGGTGTTTTTCCAAAGTCCTGAAATTGTCCAGAAAATATCAGTAGTTAATGTTGGTTTTTGTGTTCAAAGGATGTACTTGCTGTTCCAACCTGCCAGAAAAAGCATGAGGAAACAAATCTTCCTTTTCCATTTCTATCACAGAGGCATCTGAGGAGAGCCTGTATCATAACCAGCTGAAAAATGTTTTTGTTCCCAGAATATTCTGTACTAACAGTCATTTTTCATTCGGTCTTACATCATTCTGTCAGAGTTTTTCCCCAGCTCTCTCCTGTCTCAGAAATATCCGTGCAGGACAGAAATTATAAAGCCAGAACATCTAGATTAACGGCAGTGACATCGCTGCAAGGTCAGGATTTGATGTTAGTTTGAAATCACCCGCCACAAACAACGCACTTAGAGAAAAACACATGCTCTCTGCAGATATGAGTGATATTAATAGGAACCATTATAGAAATCTTACAGAACTCTCAGACGGACAGAGGGACCGACACAGGGGGGGGTCAGGTGTCACATTTCAACCGGGTATGAGCAAAGAGGAGGGCGAGTGAGCGACAACAAATTCTTGTGCCACATTAAATGTTGCTCCCCAGCTTTGCCAGGGTGACCTCTGTGGCCAATTATAGGGGAGGCTAATGCTTTGGCTGACATATCTATTTGAATGGATGAGATGTTTTTCTCATTCGCTGACACAGGAGATCACACGCCTATTATCATCACAATGGCCGTATACACAAGCTTATGTAAATGGCTCCTCACGCAGTAGTGACTGTCAGGCCCGCTGCATATTAGCTTTGTATTTGGAAGAATGGCGAGTGCGGAGAGAATAGGAGGGATGAATTCAAGGGTTGCTGGGATATCACTGTCTGAGCTGTGAGGGCTTCGCACTCTCAGATAGCTAAGCCTTTTTTCCCAGTAATGTTTAATATTATTTAATTAGTTGTGTTGAATTGATTCGGAGCCTTCGCATATCTTTGATAGCATGAGCCCTGACAGCTAAGTTGACGTCTATAGCTGAAGCACAAAGGGAATACTAAAGCACAGAACTGATTATGATCCACAACCACAGTTTCCATGATGTTGGAGGAGGTTGTGTAAAATGAAAATACAATGATTTGCAAATCCTCTTAAACCTATATTCAATACAATACACCACAAAGACAAGATATTTATTGTTCAAACTGATGAACTTTATTGCTTTTTTGCATATGTTCACCCATTTTCAATTTGATGGCTGCAACATGTTCCAAAAAAGCTGGGACAGGTTCATGTTTCTCACTGTGTCACATCACTGTTCCTTTTAAAAACACACAGTAAGTGTTTGTGAACTGAGGACACTAATTGTTGAAGCTTTGGAGCCAGAGTTCTTTCACATTCTTGTTGACGAGCTACTTCAGTTGCTCAACAGTCCAGGCTCTGAACTGCAGGCAGGTCAGTCTAGTAGCTGCACTCTTCTACTACAGAGCCACGCTGTTGCAACAGGAGCAGAATGTGTCTTGGTTTCATTGTCTTGCTGAAATAATCAGGGACGTCCCTGAAAAAGACAAAGTGTCTTGGGTGGCAGCAGATGTTGCTCCAAAACCTGTTTATACCTTTCAGCATTAATGCTGCCTTCACAGATACTGGGACAGTTACCCATGATGCCATGGGCACTAACACACCCCCATACCATCACAGATGCTGCTTTTGAACTTCGCGAACTTTTCCTCTTTGGCCCGGAGGACACATCATCCATGATTTCCAAAAAGAGTTTGAAATGTGGACTCGTTTCTGGATGTTGTTGATGTCTGACTTTGTCTTTGCATGGTAGAGTTTGAACTGTCACTTGTAGATGTAGTGATGAACTGTGTTAACTGACAATGGTTTTCTGAAGTGTTCCTGAGCCCACGTGCTAATATCCTTTACACAAAGATGTGGGTTTTTAATGCAGCGCCGCCTGAGGGGTCAAAGGTCACGGCCATTCAATGTTGGTTTTGGGCCTTGCTGCTTACGTGCAGAGATTTCTCCAGATTCTCTGAATCTTTTGATGATATTATGGTCTGTAGATGATGAAATCCATCAATTCCTGCAGTTGGACAAAGTTGAGAAACATTGTTCTTAAACTGTTGGACTATTTGCTCACGCAGTTGTTGACAAAGTGGTGAACCTGGCTCCATCTTTGTTTGTGAAGGACTGAGCCTTTTGGAGATGATGCTCCTTTATACCCAATCATGACGCTCACCTGTTTAAATCAACCTGTTCACCTGTGGAATGATCCAAACAGCTGTTTTTACAGCATCAGCAACTTTAACAGACTTTTGTTAAACCTGTCAAAGCTTTTTAGGAACGTGCTGCAGGCATCAAATTCAAAATGAGAGAACATTTGCTGAAGAACAATAAAGTCTATCAGTTTGAACAATAAATGTAACTCTCATTCATCTTTCCTCTCCCCCGTAGTTTGGTGGTAAACTGGTTTCCTTGGAGAACACGACGCCGGGCCCTCAGCAGCTTCAGCAGCCCACAGCACACGTGGTCCACGTCAGTCAGGTGGTCACAGAAACCGACTTTTTGCAGCGCTCCCATCAGCTGCAGGCCACGCTGAGCGCCGGCAGCTTCGTGGATTTCTGTCAGGGGAAGATCGACGGAGCCGAGAACGAGTTTGAGAAGACGGTTTGGTCGTTTCTGAAGGTGAAATACAGATAAATCTTTCCTTAAAACACCAGAGTGAAACAAAACAGGCATCAATACACAATGTTTACTTCTTCTAAAGTCACTTTCTGTGTTTCAGGCCAACTTTGAAAGCGATATCAGAAGCAAATACCTGGAGCTCCTGGGATATAACAAAGAGCAACTTGCCTTAAAGGTAAAGCTGAACGATTTGCAAAAATAATCCGATTACAAGGATGGTACAACAACAACCCACAACATTTATTTTTGCTACCTCTGACTGCTTTTTGCCCATTTAAGTCTTTTTTCACTTTCTTTTTGGACCATTTTTTGTCACCTTCTAACTATTTTCTAAGTTTTATCCCGATTTTCTACCCAGTTTTTTTTTTTATTTGACTATTTTTACCACTTTTCACTGTTTTTGTCACTTTTTTTCCCATTATTGCTACCTGTGGGTATTTTGACAACTTTTTTCAGACAATCCTGCCAATTTTTGTTGCTTTTTTTGCTCATTTTAGTCACTTTTTTCCAAATGTTGCCACATAATGACTATTTCCCAACTTTTCTTTGACAATTGTGCTAATTTTTGTTGCTTTTTTGCCATTTTAGTCACTTTTTTTATCACTTGTTGTCACCTTCTGGCTATTACTTAAGTTTTATCCCAATATTCTTCCCATTTTTTGTCGCCTTTGACTATTTTTTACCACTTTTCACTGTTTTTTGTCACTTTTTTCCTCACTGTTGCTAGCTTTTGGTTTTTTTCCAACTTTTTCAGATGTTCCTGCCAAGTTTTGTTGCTTTTTAGCCATTTTAGTCACGTTTTTATTCCCTTGTCACCACTTTTGGACCATTTCTCTGCTGTTTTCTGAGTATTTCTCAACTTTTATCCAAATTTTTTTCCCGTTTCTTTCGCTGTTTTTGTCATTTTTAACCCATTATTGCTAGCTTTGGGTATTTTGACAACTTTTTTCAGATATTCCTGCCAATTTTTGTTGCTTTTTTTAATCATTTTACTCACTTTTTTCCCCATTGTCGCTATTTTTTGACAATTTCCCAACTTTTCTTTGACAATTGTGCTGATTTTTGTTGCTTTTTTGCCATTTTAGTCACTTTTTTGACCACTTGTTGTCACCTTCTGGCTATTATTTAAGCTTTATCCCAATTTTCTGCCCATTTTTTGTCGCCTTTGACTATTTTTTTTCCCACTTTTCACTGTTTTTTGTCACTTTGTTCCCAAATGTTGCTAGCTTTTGACTATTTTCCCACTTTTCTCAGACATTCCTGCCAATTTTTGTTGCTTTTAAGCCATTTTAGTCACTTTTTCATCCCCTTTTCACCACTTTTAGACCATTTTTGTGCTACTTATTGAGAATTACTCAAGTTTTCTCTTAAATTTTCTTGCCACTTCTTGCTGCTTCTTGACCATTTTTGCCACCTTAAACTTATTTTTATTTCTACTTCTTACTGCTTTTGCCACTTTTCACCACTTATATTGCAAAGGTAGTTTTCCACAGTTTTGCTATTTGGTTGGTTTAGCAGAGTATAGAGCATAAAACATCTACTGCAAAAATAATTAACCTGGTATTCTGACAGGTTAAAGAAATATTTCACTTTCTACAATCAGAATATTGCAACAGGTCATATTGTGATTTAATCTAATTTGCCATTAATTGCCCAGCTCTACCTAAAGGTGCAGAGCTTATTTGACACTGTTCTTACTGATATTTTGCCATAATCTGGTTCTTTTATTGTCAGATTTCAGCGGCACTTGAAGAAAAACCTGCAGAGCCTCCACAGGTGAGTGAGGATGTTTCAACCCTTACACTTGTATTTCATTTCAAGGCAGCAGAAATAAAACTCCCTTCTTTTCTGTTTCAGTCGTTCTCGATGTAATTTTTGTCTTTTTTATTGTCAGATTTCAGCAGCACCAGAGGAAATACCTGCTGCTCCTCTAGAGGTGAGTTTACGACTTTGTTTATTGCATAAAATGATCGTGACTTGAGGTGTTTTGATGCAGATAGTTGTTACATTTTAACAAAACTGGAGAAGCTGTTTGACATTATTATGTAAATAGTTATTTATTGCTCTTAACCAAATATATTTTAGCAGGTTTTGTGATATTATTTCTTGTTTGTTGTCAGATTTTACCAGAACCAGAGGAAACAGCTGCTGATCCTCCACAGGTTGGTTCTTGTTTGTTTCTTTTTCAGCAGAAAATATTGAACTTTTACCTCAACATTGCACCAAAACTTTCCCATAACTTCTTTTCTGGAAACCTGAAGTTCTTTGTTTATCTGTGGTTATCCCACCTTAAAATATCTACGAAAGCCTATATCTGCTAAAATTACCAAAAAGGAGGAGAATGGTCCTTGACTTACAAAAACAAAAACAGATGTAAAGTCATACTGTGTTAAATAAATGAAATGAAATTATGAGATTAAGATATAAAAATTCAAAATTATGACAGTGAAAGTCCTTAATATAAGATGAATGTCATATTTATGAGAAAGTGAGTCATAATCATAGGGTTAAAGATGAAATTGTGGCAGAATTATGAAACTTAAAATCTAAATTTGGAAACAAAAGGTTAGAAAAATGAGATTATTGCAAGAACTATGTGATAAAATAATAGATTTATGAGACTTATTCATTCATACAGCTATGTTTATCTGCTTTATTTTATTATTTTTCTAGTATCATTCTAGATTTATGTATGTATTTGAGTATTAAGTGCTTATTATTATATGGAAATGTTGGTTTTATTGGTTTTTTTTAACTCTATGTACAGCACTTTGGAGACATTTTTGTGGTTCGAAAGTGCAAATACAAATGAAGTCGATTGGATTGGACACTAAGTCGATACCTTGAGTTGTAGCATTTAGCTTATGTATTAGCCTTAAGCTCCTGTTTTAGCCATTAACCCTTGTTTAAGCCCTAAACTTGTGTTTTAGACCTCAGTTCATATTTTAGCATTTAACTTATTTTTTAGCAGTAAGTTTGTGTTTAAGTCTTTAGCTTCATATCTAGCATTAAGCCCCTATTTTAGTCTTTGGCTCCTGTTTTAGCCTTAAGCCTATGCTCTATCACTCTCCTGTTTAGCTTTCTCCTGAGTACTTATTGCTTATTGTTTTATGGAAATCTTAGTTTTATTGTTTTTTTAATTCTATGTACAGCACTTTGGAGACATTTTTGTTGTTCAAATGTGCAAATACAAATGAAGTGGATTGGATTGGACGCTAAGTGAATATTATTATAAATAAATAATCTGGTGTCGTTGGGCTTTTTTTAAGTCTCTGATGTTGAATCTTCTCTGAATTTTCAGGTGGAGCTTCTTCCTCCACCCGTAAACCTCCAGCCTCTCCCCGACCTCAGCTTCATGCCTCTCATCGACACTCCCGAAGCGGCATTCGACATGATCGCGGCGGCGAACCTCCAGCCCGTCGCCGCCACACTGGAACTGGACTCAACTCCTGACCCACAACCTGAAGAACCAGAAGAACCTCAAGAGACTGAAGAACCGTTAAAGACAGAAGAACCTGAAGAACCAGCAGCAGCAGCAGCAGAAGACGCTCTTTTGGAGGATCTGGGAGAAGATATGGACCAGGTTCTTCTGGAGGAGGAAGCAGAGGAGAAGGAAGAGGAGGAAGAGGAGGAGATCCCTTTGGAGGAGGTTCATCCAAACACAGCATAAAAAACACGTCAGATCTTCAGTTTGGAAGAAGCTTCAGATTTAAAGTTATGTTTCTCGGTGTTTCAGGTGGAGGCTGTAGTGGAGGAGGAGCTTGATGCTGCTGAAGTTTTAGCTCCTGTGGAAGAACCGACTGAGGCTCCAGCTCCAGATCTCCTCGAGGAGCCCGTTGAGGCTCCAGCTCCAGTTCTCATCGAGGAGCCTTTAGAGGTCTCAGCTCCTCCTGCAGAACCAGTTCTCATCGAGGAACCTGTTGAAATCTCAGCTCCAGCAGCAGATCCAGTCCTGATCGAAGAACCCATCGAGGCTCCTTCTCCTGTTCCTGCTCCAGCTCCTGCTCCGACTCCAGCCCATGAAGGAGGCGTCAACCTCAGCATCAGTCAGGGTAAAAACTCCTCACAGAGAGTAAAGGAGCAGATTTCACCTTCAGGCTTAAGCAGCTGTGAGGAGAATCTGTGTAAAGTGGATCTTAGCGACTCACACAAACTGTTATGACTTCTGTTGGTTATAAAAGTAAATCGGATTTTTTTAACTCTACTTTTCTTTGTTCAAGACTCTGTTTTGACCTTCAGCTTGAGTTGTAGCATTTAGCTCCTGTTTTAGCCTTTAGCTCATGTTTTAGCCTTTAGCCAGGTTCGAGCCCTGAGTTTGTGTTTCAGCGTTTAACTCATTTTTTAGCCTTAAGCTTGTGTCTAAGTCTTTAGCTTCATATTAAGCCTTTAGCCCCTATTTTAGCCTTTAATTTGTGTTTTAGTCACTAATCCTAGTTTTAGCTATAAGCTCCTGTTTTAGCCATAACCCCTTGTTTTTGCCATTAATCCAAGTTTTAGCCTTTAGCTTGTATTTTAGCCTTCAATTTGTGTTTGAGCCATTAACCCCGGTTCAAGCCTTTAGCTCATGTTTTAGCCTTAAGCTTGTGTCTAAGTCTTTAGCTTCATATTAAGCCTTTAGCCCCTGTTTTAGCATTTTAGCTCCTGTTTTAGCCTGTAGCCCTTGTTTTAGCTTTTAACCCTAGTTAAAGCATTTAGCTTGTGTTTTAGCCCTAAAAACATGTTTTAGCCTTTAACGTATTTTTTTAGCCTTGAACCTGAAACTAAGTCTTGATCTTCATATTTAGCCTTTAGCCCCTATATTAGCGTTTTAACTCCTATTTCAGCCATTGACCCCAGTTTTAGCCTTTAACTTATGTTTTTGCCTTTAATCCAAGTTTTAGCCTTTAGCTTGTATTTTAGCCTTCAATTTGTGTTTTAGCCATTAACCCTGGTTCAAGCCTTTAGCTCATGTTTTAGCCTTTAGCTCGTGTTTTAACCTTTATTTCATATTTTGACCTTAAACCCTTGTTCTAGCCATTAACCCTAGTTTTAGCCTTTAGCCCATATTTTAGCCTTTAATTTGTGTTTTAGTCACTAATCCTAGTTTTAGCTATAAGCTCCTGTTTTAGCCATTACCCCTTGTTTTTGCCATTGATCCAAGTTTTAGCCTTTAGCCCATATTTAATCCTTTAGCTTGTATTTTAGCCTTCAATTTGTGTTTTAGCCATTAACCCTGGTTTTAGACTGTATCCCCTAGTTATAGCCTTTAGCTCATGTATTAGCCTTAAGCTTGTGTTTTACCGTTAAGCCTTTGTTTTAGCCTTTAGCTCGTGTTTTAACCTTTATTTCATATTTAGACCTTAAACCCTTGTTCTAGCCATTAACCCCAGTTTTAGCCTTAAGCCCATGCTCTATCACTCTCCTGTTTAGCTTTCTTCTGCTCCTCTGACCCTTTTCTGTCAGAAAGTCCAGCTCGTTTCCCCAATCATCACTAAATACATCACAGAAATGATACTTCGCGGAAAAAAAACACGCAACTCTCCTGATAAACTTCATCTCCCTGCACTGTGTTGCAATAGGTTGTAAGTCGAGAGATTAGCATTTAGAAATAACCCATATCAGTGCTGATAATCTCATTTTAAGTTGTGGATTATGATCAGACATTTATCTAGATATTTAACTTTTTCAAGATCACGAAGAAAGTCTCACAGTCCCTTTAGAGAACATGACGTCTAAATGTCTTATTTTGTGTTTTTCTGCAGACGTGGACGGTTTAATCACTCAGGCTCTGCTCACCGGAGACTTCGAGGGCGCCGTGGAGCTCTGCCTCCACGATAACAGGATGGCGGACAGCATCATCCTCGCCATCGCCGGAGGGCCGGAGCTGTTGGAGAAAACTCAGAAGAAATACTTTTCCAACACTCACAGCAAGATCACAAAGGTAACAACTATTTAAACCCTTATTTCACTGAACGCTGATAAAAATAGATTCACTCACAGACTTTCTGTCCTTCAGCTGATCAGCGCGGTGGTGATGAAAGACTGGCACGACGTCCTGAAGACGTGTGACCTGCAGAACTGGAAAGAGGCTCTGGCTGCTGTCATGACCTACGCCAAACCTGAGGAGTTCTCTTCTCTCTGTGGTAACAATCTAAATCCTTCTGTACCTCTTTCTCTCTGAGCTGATTCAGACTTTCATTAAACTGAACTCCTCTGTCCGTCAGATCTTCTCGGGGACAGACTGGAGGCAGCAGAAGACGCCGCGCTGCAGGCTCAGGCCTGTCTGTGCTACATCTGCGCTGGAAACGTGGAGAAACTGGTGTCGTGTTGGAGCAGAGCGCAGAACGGACACAGTCCACTCTCTCTGCAGGTGTTCAAAACACGTTTGGTGACGTTAAGCTGAAGATTCACTGCAAAAACTGAAATCTAAGCGAATCATTGTGTCTTATTTTTAGTCAAATTTGCCTTATTATTCTTGATATGAGCTACATTCTGCTGATAAGTCCAGGAAAATGTCTCATTTCAAATTATTTAAAGACAAATGAGGTTTGAATTGCTTGTAACAAGTAAAAAAAAAATCTGCCAATGGGATAAAAAGAAATTTCTTGTTTTAAGACTTCTTTCTTATTTCAAGAAACTTCACGAGCAAATCTTTCTTATTCCATCAGCAGATTTTTTTGACTTGTTTCGAGCAACTCAGACCTCATTTTTGTCTTTAACAAACTTGAAATAAGACATTTTTAAAACCTGGTCTGGTGAATGTGGCTGAAACAAAGAAAAATTAGACAATTTTTATAACAAATAAGATGTAACAACTTGCTTAGATGTCAGTTTTTTGCAGTGTTCACTTCGCTTTTGCTTCATTTTGCTCTTGAATTCACCATCAAGTTTCTTAACACTTACAGAAGCTTTTTTTTATATATTTCCTTGAGCTTCGCCAAGTTTTTTACCTGTTTTAACTTTTAGTTTGGGTTGTGGAGACTTCAAAACAACATGTATGTAGTTTTTAGCAATTCAGATGCCAGGTATTCTCTTTAGGAGTTGAAAAAGACAAAAAAGAGCATTTTTTATGCTTCAATTTATTGGTGAAGGAACATTAGAGTTTGCTCATTGTGTTATCAGGGAACTGTAGGTATAAAAATATTCAGAAGTATTCAGTTTCAGATTTGAAAGAGGCCGAAATATCTGTGTTCTTAGCTTCTCAAAGCTGTAGGATTTCAGCAGAGTGTTGAAGAAAGTGAGAAGCTTGTCCGAGTTTTTCACGTCTGTTTTTACTTGTTTAGGACCTGGTGGAGAAGGTGATGGTGCTGCGGCGTGCCGTCGAGCTGACGCAACAATCTGGAGCCACCGCCATCGGCATCCTGATGGCGGAGAAGATGAGTCACTACGCCAACCTGCTCGCCTCACAGGGAAGTCTGTCTACTGCTATCACCTACCTGCCTGACAACACCAACCAGGTGAGAAACTCAGCACAAGCAGGACAATCTTTAACCGTGAAAATGCAACGTTGTGTGAAACGATTTGCAAATCCTGCGTCACCCACATTCAATTAAATGCATGACAAAGAAAATATATTCATGGACCAAATTGATAAACTTCTTTGGGTTTTTGTTTCGCGAATATTTACTCATTTTGAATTCAATAACTGCAACTCGTTCCTAAGAAGCTGGGACAGGTTGAACAAAAGTCTTTTAAAGTTGCTGATGCTGAAAAAACAGCTGTTTGGATCATTCCACAGGTGAACAGGTTCATTTAAACAGGTGAGTGTCATGATTGGGTATAAAAGGAGCATCCCCAAAAGGCTCAGTCCTTCACCTCCAGTTTGTCAACAACTGCGTGAGCAAATAGTCCAACAGTTTAAGAACAATGTTTTTCAATGTCCAACTGCAGGAATTGATGGATTTCATCATCTACAGACCATAATATCATCAAAAGATTCAGAGAATCTGGAGAAATCTCTGCACGTAAGCAGCAAGGCCCAAAACCAACATTGAATGGCCGTGACCTTTGACCCCTCAGGCGGCGCTGCATTAAAAACCCACATCATGGTGTAAAGGATATTAGCACGTGGGCTCAGGAACACTTCAGAAAACCATTGTCAGTTAACACAGTTCATCACTACATCTACAAGTGACAGTTCAAACTCTACCATGCAAAGACAAAGTCACACATCAACAACACACACAAACATTCTGCTCCTGTTACAACAGTGTGGCTCTGTAGTAGAAGAGTGCAGCTACTTGACTGAATTCCAGCTCCAGTGTCCTCAAGGAAAGGTGATGAAACACAGTGGGAAACATGAACCTGTCTCAGCTTTTTAGGAACGTGTTGCAGGAATCAAAGTCAAAATGAGTGAATATTTGACAAAAAACAAATGTAGGTTAGTACAATGTCACTAGAGATACTTTGGTTTCTGTTTTGTTTCTCAGGTTGCCGTTCAGCAGCTTCGTGATCGTCTCAGTCGAGCTCTGGGCGTCATGGCGGCGCCAGCTCCAGCAGCTCCGGCTCAGCCTCAGAGGGTTCAGCCTCAGCAGCCTCAGCCGCCGGCGCCTTTCCAGCCCGGTGTGGTCGCGCCGCCGCAGCCTTTCATCCCAGCTCAGCCTCCCATGGTGCCTCAGCAGCCGCCTGCAGCTGCTCCTGTTCCCACACCTGCACCTGCTCCATCCGCCCCGGCTCCGCAGCAGTACTACCAACCTGTACGTACCTCTCACTCCATCATCACGTAGATCTAAGCTTCAACCAGCTTCACTTTGACAGATCTGACACTTCATATCAGAAAGGGAATTACAAAAGACTGATAGGGTTAAAAATCCTCCCTCCTGGTGACGTGTTCATCAGCGTTTTGTGTTGGAGTCATTTCATCGGTTGTGTTTTCATGTAGCCGGGGTTTAAATCACACTCTGAATGCTCTTTTTTAAATATCGTTTATTAATCTCTTTGGGGTTGTGTTCAGGGACTCTCTAAACTGTGGGACATTTCTGTTTCTGTCATTTGAACCCTGGCTCTTATTGTTGTTGTTGGTGTTTTGGTGTTTGGTGACCTCTCCCCTCCTCTCCTCCCGTCCCCCGCCTCCCTCCTCATTCTGCGGCCGTCACCGGTGTGTGTGTGTGTGTGTGTGTGTGTGTGTGTGTGTGTGTGTGTGTGTCTCTATGTGCTTCAGGTGAGGGCTGCCTCCACTGTCACCTCCTGGAGTAACCAAACTCCCACAGCCCTCCCCAATGTCCCTCCTCCTCCTCCTCTTCAGGCTGAGCAGCAGGTATAAACTCACCTCCATATGTGGTTTTCACACACACACACACACACACACACACACACACACACACAGGCTGATTTATAACGACACTTTAACACCGTTTCATCCAAACCTGATTTTCTAAACTGGACCCAGAAACTCTGTTTGTCTGTGGTGAAACCTCTCACCTGCTTTCCTTCATCCCTCCTTCCTCCTCCTCCTTCCTCCTCCTCTTGTTGTTTTTCTTTTCATTCTCACCTGTGATGCATGAACTCTGTGGTGTAAGATCATTGTCAAAATCTGCCATATTTCATAACTCGCATTCATAATTTCAGAAATTTCTAAGTCAAAAATATTGTTTTACACAAAATTCTGCTGACGTAAACATGAGTTTGTGAAATTAGGTTGAGGTTAGGGATGTTTTTATACGAGTATGAATCTGAAATAAGTGCAAAGCGTTATAATACAACATGTGTTTCTAAGAACAAGTCGTAAAGTGCTGAAATGCTAAACCCAAGTTCACAAATTAGAGATTAAATCAACTTTCCAAGATTAAACGTCCAGATTCTGGTCTAATTGCTGAGATTAAAAAGTCAGAATGCTGAGATTCAGATATCAAAGATAAAAAAAGAAATAAGAATTCTGAAACCAAGAGATTAAATCCAATTTCTGGGATCAAAAAATGAAAAACCCTGAGATTGAAGAGTTCATAATCTGAGATTAAATACCAAAAACATGAGATTAGGTTTAACCCTATGGTGCATAGTGGTCACTACAGTGGACTCCTATTTCAAAGTTATTTACTCTTAAATTCGGTGGAAATTCATATTAGTCTGAGTCAGGATATTTTTTATTCTTCTTAGGGCCTGAAAAAATGTTTTCAATTCTTTTTCCAAGCATATATATATTTTTAAAATGTTATAGACAAACATTTTAGAGTGGAAAAGCTTATAAACTATAAATTATTCAGTGTTAAATGGATGAAAGAGAGTGAAAAGGTTTTACAAAGCATTAAAAAAGGATTATTCATCAAATAACCAAAAGAAAAGTAAAGAAGTCGGACAAAAAAGTCATTTTAACATTAAGTTCACACTTTTTTGTGTTTAATGCTCAGTTACAAAAATCTGGGGGAAAAATATGGAAAACTTTTTTTCATGGGTTAAGACAAATAAAAACACTGAAGGGAAAAATCCTGACACTGACTTTCATAATTCATGCATCAGAGGATTAAAGTCTCAGATCAAAAAGCCAGAAACTAGACTTTAGTGCAGGATTCTGTAATTACACAAAGATTGAGGAGATAAAATCTCAGAATTCAGAGATAAAGTAAAAATTCTGATGTTAAACTTAGATTCTAGAGGCGCTAAAGTCCAGAGTTCAGTCTTTGAAAGCAAAATTCTGAAATTAATCTCTGAAATCTTTTATCTTTCTCAGAATTCTGTCAGAAAAGTCTGAGAAAAAATGTCATAAAGTTTAGAAAAAGTCAAATTGGAAAACACTGAAACTTAAAGCTGGTGTCAAAATCTGAAGAGAGTCGGAGTCAAACTTTAATTAAAGAAATTTATCGTCCACTCATCAACTTCTGTCTCTTCTTGATGCCTCCACGTGGATGTGAATTAGTTTAAAACTCTTCCTCTTAATGCAAAATCAAAGAGTTTTAGAAGTTTCTTCATCCAAACTTGAACTTTTGAAACACACGTCACACGACTGATTGTTGAGCTGCAACTTGAGACTAAATAATGAAGCTCGACTTCTTTAGATTGAATCCTGTCAGGGAATAACAAAGTTTCATCTCCTTTTTTTTTAACCGTTTTTACAAAGAAGGCCAGATTTGGCATTCAAACTTTTATATAAGTTAACTGCTTTAGAGACAGGCTCATTTAGATTTACTGTTTTTTTTTAATTGATTTTATATTTGATGAATCTTTCTGTTTCTCCTGCAGGTGGAGCCTCCTAACCCCATGTACGGGATGCCTCCTCCTCCTCCTAACTCTGCTGCTGCTCCTCCTCCATCCTCGACTCCTGCGTACATGTTCTCCCATCAGTACCAACGTAAGTCTTTCACATATTCACGTAAAAACTGCACAAAAACAACAAACAGCCTTTATTTTTCCTTCTTTAAACCATAAACTGTAAATGAACGCAGCCTCACTTTCTCTCTTCATAAGTTTAAATAACGATGACAAACATTTCCTCAGAGATGTTTGGTCTCTTAACTCACTAAATACGAGAATGTTTGATAACATTTAAATCTTTTTACTTCTGTTTATCACGATTAGCATGTTAGCATGTGTCTCTTTTTGACTGAAGTGTATGGAGAGAAATTTGTCTTTGTTATACAATCAAAAGTAATAAATTTGTGAACGAAAATAAAATTTGCAAATATAATTGTGATTTCAAAAATCCAATTAATTCCAGTGTATAAATGTAATATACTTGTGATTAAAATTTTATCCACAATTTTCTTTGCGGATCTAAGTTTCTTCTCAAAAACCCCAAAGACATATTTTCTACATAAGAGAGAAGAAAGCTAACATCTGAAAAAAAAAAGTGGATTTAATGAGTTAATATTTTTACCACATGTATATTTCATGTATTCATCTATAATATTTAGATTTTTGAAATCACAATATTGTTTGCAAAATTCCTTTTTGCTCTCAAATTTTTGATTGCATAATAAAGACACAGGTAAAAGCTTTTTAATAAGGGTTCCTTAATAAATGTTAGTTAATGCATTATTAGGCATGTGTTAATAATCATTAAAATGCATTACCTAACATTAAGTAATGCATAAGTTAATGTCTCAATAATAATAATTAATAATGTAACAAACATGCTGAGTCTGAAATCTAATTAAAAACTGTAAAAAAAAGCCAAAAATGTAATAACTGGTCAATAATGTCACATTTTGGGCAAAAAGTTATTTTGTTTTGGGCTCAGAAACTGTAACAATTTTTTACAGTTTGAGTCAGTTATGACATTTTGGCTTTTAATACATTCTTTTTTTTTGCATTTTGGGCTTGGCACTTTTGTCACATTTTGGACAAGTCTTTACATTTCGGGTTTTAGTACATATTTTTATAACATATTAGGTTATTGTGTTTGGAAAGAACGGAATTAATAACTGAGTTTTAACATTTATAACATTATTCTGTTCATTTGTATCTTTATTCATTTATTTTTATCTTGTATCTTTATATAATTCCACTAAAATCAGACTATTTAGGAAATGTTTGGTGTCCCACTTACAATACCTTCACGGCCCACTAGGGGGCCACGGGCCTCAGGTTGGGAAACACTGGATTTGTGGATGTATTAGGAAGCTGTTCATTCTAAAGTAACACCATTTGTAAATGATTTCTAGAGGAGTTATTAAGATTTAAAAATGAAAAATGAATAGTGATGCATATATGATGATAACAAAGTACAATATGTAACTTTTATTAATGCTAAATAATGTATTAATTAACTCAGAGCAGTGGACATGAGTTAACTGCGTATTAGTGCATTAACTCATATGTTAGATAATGCATTGTAATGATCATTAACACATTATTAAACTGATATTTAAAGCCTAATAATTCATTAACCAACAGTTTGTTAAGGGACCTTTATTGTAAAGTGTTTATGAGACATAAATTTCTCTCCATAGATGTTGCATGGCTCTAACTAACAGCGTCTCGTTTGTATCCCGTGTTAAACCCAGGGTACCCCCAGGTCAGCCAGTACCCTCCTGGAGCTGGGGGGGCTCCTATCTATCACCCTCTTCAGTACTCCTCCTCCTCCTCCTCCTCTGCTCCTCCTCCTCCTCACGCTGAACCTCCCGGCTTCCTCTCTCAGTACACGCAGCAGCCCGTCCCTCCTCAACAACCTCCTCCTCCTTCGCTCTATCCCGGCCAGTGCCTCTCCTCCTCTCCTCCGTCACATCCTCCTTTCTTCCCAAACGCTGCACCCTCCTCCTCCTCCTCTTCTTCCTCCTCTTTTCCTGCTCCTGCGCCGTCTTTCCAGCACGGCGGGCCAGGATCTCCTGTGTCGTACATGTCGTCTCCTCCTCCTCCTCCTCCACCGTGCGGAGTCTCAGGTACACAACCGGACCCTGATCCGGTGCCGGCCTCTCGGAGAACAGGTCTGCATGGCTCTGATCACTGAAGCTCCTCCTAAACTCACTCACTGTGTCTTTAATTATTTCACCTGACTCATATTTTCCTACAAAGTCTGAATCATCTTACTCAACATGCTGCCAAAATAAATAATCATTCACTATAAAACATTATATATATTTACTATTTATCCAAATGAATCCTCTGGTTTTTTTCCCTGTTACTGAATTTCATTGATGATTTGCTGAATAATGTCTAACCAGCTGCTACATTTCTGTTTTGATTTTGCTTCACTGAAGATTGATTCAATGTTTTTATGATTTAAATCTGCAGTGAAATCAATAATTCAATGACAGGCTCATGAAGCCATGTCCTTCCGCATCATAACCAAACTAAAATGCACTAAATTTGAAGTTTAATTTGCTTAAAAAGAAAAAAATCCCTGCTCTACAAAGCGCATGTTAAAAATAATAACAATCATAATAATTCAGTGCAGAAAGTCATGATCCGTTAGTTTATCAGTCAAGTCTGTTCTGATTTATAAGCAACAATCGATCTTGTTGTGTTTGGTTTTCTAGTGTTTGGTTCTTTTTCAAATGCATTTTAATGAGCTAGTGAAGAATTCAACAGCTTATTCATGTCAGAAACAGAGTTTAAATTATAGGCGTAAAGGTTAGTTTTGGCTCGGTGAGGTTCAGCCAGGTTAGGTTAGGTTAGGTAAGGTTGTGTTATTTAAGGTTAGGCTAGGCTAAGTTGGTTTGGGTTGTTAGGTTGGGCTTAATTAGGTTGGGTAAGGTTTGGTGAGATTAGGCAAGGCTAGGCTAGGTTAAGTTCTGGTTGGGTAAGGTTAGACTAGGTATGGTTAAGTTATGTTATTTTAGGCTAGGCTAGGTTGGTTTGGGTTGGGTTAGTAAAGTAAAGTTAGACTAAATTAGGCTAGGCAAAGCTAGGTTACAAAAGGCTAGGTTAGGGTGGGGTTAGGTAAGGAAAGCCTGGGCCAGGTTAGCTGTGCTTTGATTAGGATAGGTTAGGTTAGGTTGGTTTGGGTTGGGTAAGGTTTGGTTAGGTTAGGTTAGGTTAGGCTAGGTATGGTTAAGTTATGTTGTTTTAGGCTAGGCTAGGTTAGGGTTGGGTAAGGTTGTACTTAGTTAGGTTTAGTAAGGTTAGGCTAGGCTACTAAAGGCTAGGTTAACTTTGGGCTAGTTTAGGTTCGGGCTAGGTTAGTCAAGGCAAGCCTGGGCTAGGCTAGCTAAGGTTGTGCTATTTTTTGCTAGGTTGGGTAAGGTAAAGTTAGGTTATGTTATTTTTAGGCTAGACTCAGCTAGATAGGGCAAGGTTTGGTTAGACTGAGCTAGGTAAGGTTAAGTTAGGCTACGAGAGGCTAGGTCAGGTCAGGTTATGTTATTTTAGGCCGGGCTAGGCTGGGTTAAGTTGGTCTGGGTTGGGTTAGTTAGGTAAGGTTGGGCTAAATGTTAGACAGGCTAGGTTACAAGGCTATGTTAGGTGAGGTTTTGTTATTTTAGGTGAGGTTAGGTTCTTAGCCTATCATGCTAAGCTAGGCTAACAACCAGAGCTTCATGCACTGATGTCATGTGGTGCGAACCTTCTTATGTAACTCTCAAAAAATGTCCATCTTAGATTCTGAATGTTTTTTTTTCCCCCATAGATGGATGATATCTGTCTATTATGAGAATCAGAAATGTTAATTTGTCCGTTTGTTTTTATTTCAGGACCTCAGAACGGCTGGAACGACCCTCCAGCTCTGAGCAGAGCATCAAAGAAGAAGGTACAGCTCTCGGAAAATCACTTTTTTATTCATGTAGATCTTCGTGAATAGTTTCAGGATCTCAGTAGGTTTGAAAACAACATGATTGGACGGATGATCATATTTATATCTGATAAAAATCAAAAGTGTTAAAGTGTATAATAGGACACATTGAGTAGCAGCAGATAAGACCAGTCATAGTAAAAAAAAAACACAATGTAAAATATAAAGAGAAAGTGAAAGTTGGTGTCAAAATAACAAAAATAACAGTGTAATGGCAGATGTTTTACACATTTTAAAGCAGGAAATATGAAGAAAACTTTTCAAAAATGTTGATTAGAAGAGTATTAACATGCAACTTTATCACTTTCTGGATACGCAGTTTGCTTGATGTAGAAATTTACTTTTCATATTTCTAATACTTGTCTTGTTTGGATATTTATCTTCTATTGACTGATTGATTGAAATCAGGCTATAAACTACAAAAAAAAAAGAACCTCAGCTGCAGTATGAGGCTTAAGGTGAAAGGAGAAGTTACTCTGGAAATTAAACAAAGCGTCTTGTTGTTGTTGCCGTTAACTAATCGCTCCGATCAGTATCTTTTTATTATCTGAAATGACCTTAAACGCGTCACCACATGACTCAGAAATGAGGATTTTTATGTATTAACATCTTTTCTTTGTTTCGCAGCTTGCGCCACAGAATTTCACCCCTCCCCCTCCTATCACCGCCCCCATCATGACTCCTCTGGGTGCAGACCCTCAGGCCCAGCCGCCTCCTTCTGGACCCCCTCAGGGGCTGGTCCAGGCCGGTCCTCAGGGGGCCCAGGTTCCTTACTCGGGCATGCAGCCGCCGCAGCAGCAGCCGCAGCAGCAGCCGCTTCAGCCCCCCACCATGAACCCTGCGATGCCCAAAACCAGCATGGAGGGGGCACCTGGAGCACCCACGGGAGATTTCATCCAGGTACAAAGATCATCATTAAATTCACTGTGAGGGTTTGATCTAAAGCAGTGGTTCCCAACCTTTTCTGACTCAGGGCCCACTTTTAAGTCTTAAAAATTTTCGCGACCCACCTCCAACCCCTTAAATATAGAAGCCATGCGATGCCTTGTCAGGATACTTTTATATAATACATAAATATTTAAACATGTTTAACACTTGGGATACCAAATTTACTGGCAGGAGCAAAAAAAAAAAACTTACCCCTAAAAGACAAACCATTCAAACCATTTCTCTATTCCAAAACCTGTAAAACCTGGCAAAATTGCCAGAGTCTCAAGTTTCCCAGAGTACCTGAATGTGTCATGACATCAACAACCTGCGTGAACCAAGCAGAAAAGACAAGAATTTAACTAACATCACCTTGATTCTCATGTCTCCTTGAAAATGTATGGAAAATCAGCGGTTTGCTTTAGTTACATTCTGAAAAAACAAAATATTCTATGTTTTTTCTGCTTTCATCAAGCACTAAATGATGAATCCACATCATATATTTGCACTTCAAAAATCTTCTGAGTTTAGTCTTGACTCAGTGGATCAAAACGAGACCACAGTGAGTTAAAAATGTGATGGAAGCAAAAAAAATTACCAGAAACTATTTGGTATCCCTGGAATGAGTTTTTACCTTAAAAACATTATTCTGTTTGTTTTTGTCTTTATGTAAACACCCCTCCCACACACACACGCACACACACACAGACACGTTCAAACTAAAATCAAACTACTTTGGAAACGATTTTGGGGTCCACCTGCAACACCTTTGCGGCCCACCAGGGGGCCACGACCCACAGGTTGGGAATCACTGATCTAAAGCTTTAAAGTCTGAGCTTTGACTCTTATAGTCCAGCTTTTGTTCAAAGAAGTGATGCACTCTTACAGAAAACTCTGATAAACTATGAAAAACAAACCTCAAACTCCTTCATTTATCAGCCTCTGAAGTCGATCCCGGCTGAGAAGATCCTGAAGAAGCCGATCCCTGACGAGCACCTGGTCCTGAAAAACACCTTTGAGGGTCTCATCCAGAAGTGTTTGGCTGTAGCGACAGACCCTGTGAGTCCAAATTAACTGACTACAAATCAGATTTATCTTTTATTTTTTTGAAAATAGAGGTATTTGATTTGTTTGTTTGTTTGTCGTCCCTCAGCAAACGAAGAGGAAGCTGGACGATGCCACCAAACGACTGGAAGCGCTTTACGACAAACTCAGAGAGCAGACGGTGAGAACGCGGCGAGGTTTTTTTCTATCAGCTGTGACAAACCAGACACGAGAACAGAAGAAGTATTAGAAGTGTGCTGTGTCAAAAAAGAACAACAACGTTAAAGGGACTTTAAGGACTTTCTGAGTGATCTTGAAAAAAAGTCTTGTTCTTACATCGAGAAAGGTCTGTGTTTTTTTCTGCTGAAAGTGATTTCTATGATTAATTTATTTTTAAAAGTGGAAACGGGAGCTGGACTGTCTGACAGAAAAGGGACAGAAGAGAAGAAGAAAGATAAACTGGAGTGACAGAGCAAGAGCTAAAGGCTAAAACATGAGCTGAAGGTTGAAACTTAAGCTCAAAGCTAAAACATGAGCTAAAGGCTGAAAATCAGGCTAGAGGCTAAAACATGAACAAAAAGCTAAACAGGAGAGTGATAGCACAAGCTAAAGGCTAAGACATGAGCTGAAGGTTGAAACCTAAGCTCAAAGCTAAAGCACAGGCTAAAAGCTAAAACATGAGCTAAAGGCTAAAACATAGTGCAAAGACTAAAACATGAGCTAAAGGCTGAAAATCAGGCTAGAGGCTAAAACATGACCAAAAGGCTAACCAGGAGAGTGACAGCGCACAAGCTAAAGGTTAAAACATGAGCTGAAGGCTGAAACACAAGCTTAAAGCTAAAACATGACCACAAGGCTAATTCACAGGCTAAAGGCTAAAACACAGGCTAGAGGTTTAAACACAAGCTTAAAGCTAAAATGTTGGCTTAGCTTGAATATGGCTGTTGGCTAAAATACATATTTGAGACTTAAACTTGGGCTAGAGGCTTAAACACAAGCTAAAGGCTAAAACATGAACAAAAGGCTAAACAGGAGAGTGACTAAGCACAAGCTAAAGGCTAAAACATGAGCTGAAGGTTGAAACACAAGCTTAAAGCTAAAACTCAAGCTCGAGGCTTAGACATAGGCTAAAGACTAAAATACAGGCTAAAGGCCGAAACACAGGCTAGAGGCTAAAACATGACCAAAAGGCTTAAATTTTAGCTAAAGGCTTAAACACAGTTTAAAGGCCAGAATGCAGATTAGAGGCTGAAACACAAGCTTAAAGCTAAAATGTTGGCGTAGCTTTAATATGGCTATTGGCTAAAATACATATTTGAGGCTTAAACTTGGGCTAGAGGCTAAAACACAAGCTAAAAGCTAGGACGTTGGCTGTAGGCTAAAATGCAGGCCAACAAAGTTTAGCAGTGAATTTCTGAAGAGCCAGGTTACGTTTGCTCTGCTTGGTGAGGTTGGAGTTGGTAGATGAGCACTGGTAGGACACAACCAGGATTCACTAATGTTACATTATAGACATGTGTCAGAGCACCGGGCTGTGAGTAGCTAAGCTAAATGTAGCCGCTATTAAACTACTTTTATCTGTCTAAAAGTATTTTTGCAAAGAAGATACAATCTCCATTCACAAATACATGAGTCATATCATCGTGATGGTTTGTGTTAGTCGTTGTGATTCACTTCATACAGATTCTCCTCACAGTCCCTTTAAGGAGACGTTTTCAAATATTCCAGGCGTCTGATCTCCTGTTTTCCTCTCCAGCTCTCTCCCGCCATCGTGGCAGGACTCCACAACATCGCCCGCAGCATCGAGTCCAGATCTTACACCGAGGGCCTCAACATCCACACGCACATCGTCAGCAGCAGCAACTTCAGCGAGACGTCAGCGTTCATGCCCGTCCTCAAGGTGGTGCTGACGCAGGCCAACAAACTGGGGGTGTGACGGGACGGAGAAACTCCAAACGCCTCAGAGGAGCCTCCGACGGGTCAGGACGGAAGGGTCAGAGGTCGAGCTCATTTCACAGGGACTCAGTTTGACCGGTTTACGACGGAACGACGAGGATTTTCAGAGACGAAACGGAAATCTGGTTTAATTCTTCTCTGTGCCATTCATGTTGTTATTTTTGTTTTGAAGAAACTCAAACACAAGCCATGAAATCAGTCGCACTCAGTGGTGAAAGTAACTCTGAGCCAAACACAAACACAAAGGGCTCGTTCTGTCGTACTTACACCTGTCCTAACACTAGATCGTTTTTATTCAAATGTAGTCAAAGGGAATCACACCAGTGTTTAATAATGAATGTGCAGAAATCATAGAGCAGCGTGAATGAAATTAAAATGTTGAAACTTAATAATAAAACAGGTACAGAAACAGAAACAGGTAAAACTAAAAGTCTTTAAGGGCATTTCTCTTGTTTTGTGTTCAGACGATCAAATACCTAAAGTCACTTTCAAAATAAAATACATTTCACTTAATAAAAGGAAGGATAGAAGGCATTAATAGCAGCATGCTCAGCCTCATACTGTGCAATCATAAACAATCATTTCATATACAATAGCTTTTTTAATCTTTATCATACTTTAATATTCTTGCACTACAGCATCGCATTAATCAAGCTTTCTCTTTAACTGTATCAATCACTTATGTGCTTTTTCAGACCGACCCTGAAATAAGGCAAAATAAAAATTATGTAGAAGATTAGGAATGATTTCAACTTCTTTTATCTTACAGGAACAAAAACAGATCATAAAAGTCAGTTTTTCAAGAAACTGGGTACAGAAATATGACACAAAAGTAATAAGGTATCTTAAGACAATGAATTAGTATAAAATCATGACTTTTATTTTGAAAAACTGCTTCGCCAAAGCCTCTAACAATCAGTTGTTACTTAAAATTTGTGAAGAAGCTCCTGGAAAAAATTGAGTAAATCACTCAAAATCAATACAATTAATTAATTCATAAGATGGTGGATTATCCTTAAATTAGTTGGAAAAAATTGTCAAAGTCACTCAAGTATTAAGCAAATTCTGATTTTTTGGGAAAAAAATAAGGAACTGGACTCAGGGAAATGGGTTTGAAAAATTAAAAAATTTAAGTTATGAGTCTGTGAAGAAAAAAAAGATTAAATATCTTAAATAATTTAGTTAGAAACATGAAATTCAGTTTTTTTTTAATTCCAAGTGTCTCAAAAAAGCAAATATTATCTGTTCTGTGGGTTTGAATCAAATAATAATGAGTTGTGATTTGTAAAAAGCAAAGGCTTCTCAGAATTCTAAGAAAAGAATCTGAAATTAAGAATTTTTAAATATCTCAAAACAGGGGCTTTCCAATTTAATATAGTTTAGTATTTTATATAATTTCTTATCTGAAATTTGACTTCTTTCTATCCTTAGATTTGTCTGAACAGAAGAATCAGTAAAATGAATTATGAGTTATCATAAACTGGGTCTAACTGTCTGAATAATTTTGCATTTAAGTGATTTCAAAGCTTTATTTTGTAATGTAATTGGCAGCATTGGGCTTCCGTATCCAGCTGGTCTGCTTCACCTGTCTTACTTTCACCACTGGTGTCGCTGCTACAAAAAACATCGGACCAACATAATAAAGTCAGAGTGGGAAATATCAACGCAGCAACAATGCAGTTCTGTCTGTTTCAGATGTTTCACGTTTTATTTCTGTTTTTTATTTTTATTTCTTCGTTGTAATCATGCGGCTCAGCAGAGAGCAGTGGACTTTTTCAAACAGGAAGCTGTGCTTTTATGAAACTTTAAAGTGTGCATGCTTAAATAAATGCTACCGGTTTTCTTCTTTATCAGCGTCAGAGATGATTTTTCTGCTAATTCATCATCATCAGACCTCGGAGAGAAACTGGAAGGAGACTTGATTTTCATTCCAACTACGATGAGGGCTTCAGTCTGAGTGGTCGACCTCAGTTTGTGTTGTTAATAAAGGAAAACAAGTCTTTGTTTCAAGATTGACTACATGCAATATTTTCAATAAATAGTATTTATTTACATTTTGATGTTGGGTTTGTTTTTGAGGCTTTTTCTTGCATCCATGCAACGAAGCACCAGGGAGTGATCCTGCTCTTTCTGTAGGTATTAAAGACTTATTCCAACATAAACAGAATTTAACATCAAGGTCTTACATAAAACTTAGAATTCCTGTCCCTGTTAGAGTATTTCAACCTCCTGATATCACATTAACACCCATTAAAGTGAAAATAGCTGTATTTATGAGTTTGAGCTTTCAGTGTCCTCGTTTTGACTTCCTATCCTTGAGATTTTAATTTTAATTTCTAGTGTGATTCAAAGTTTTAAGATCTCATTTTGAATTTTTAACCCATAATAATGTAATTTATCTCTCAAATTTGACATTCTGTCCATAATTTTGACTTTTAACCCCCTACAATTTTATTCTTCTTTACTTACAACACGTTTAATCTCCCAAGTCTGACTTTTTGTATTATAATATAAATTTTTGAAATTTGGATTTTGTCTCTAAATCAATCCTTGTGTTTTTGATTTTCTAATTTTGACTTTTTTGAATCTTATTTTGAAATTTTAACCCACAAGTGCATTTTTGTCTTTGTTTCTCGCTCAGTTTTGACATCCTGTCCATACTTTTGACTTTTTATGTTCTCATTTGGACTTTCTATTTCCGTATTTTAACTTTTATTTCCGTATTGTGACTTTTTTTTAAATTTTAATTTCTCATTTTGAATCAGAATCAGAATAAACTTTGATGGCCAAGTATGAACATACAAGGAATTTGCTTTGGTATACTGTGCTCTCTTGTACAGGTAATAGTGAGGAATAAAGAGGGAAACTAATAATAATAATAAAAATATTGCATATAGACTATTAACGACAACTATAAACACAAAAGAATTACGAATAGACTAGACTAGTATCAACAGGCTAAAAAAACATACAAATGTTAATAGTGCAGTGGTGAGTAGTGCAAGGATGCAGATAGTTAAACTAAAGTTGCATAGTGGTAGTTAAATACATTTTGACTTAAAATCCATACTTGTGACCTTTTATGTCTTATTTTGATTTTTTAAAGTCTCATTGTTTAGAAGTTTCAAACCAAAATTATGTCTTTTTACATCCTTATTTTCACATTCTGTCCATACTTTTGATTTAAAGCCTGATTTCCTGTACAAAAACCCAGTTTGGTGATTATACTTATTTGGACTTACTTATCCCAAAGAGCAAGGAAAATTAAATAAAAAATCACAACAGCTCTTGTCCCAAGTGGTTAAGGTTTATTTTGGCTTGTTTTAGTTGTAGAAAGAATCTGCAAACATCTTTATTTATCACTGTTTACCTTATACACTACTATGCTCTTATTTTGAAGAGCTGATAAACCGGAAGCTAATCTGATCTAACCAGTTTGGGAACAGAAACGCAGAAATCTCATTATCAGCGGGAAATGAAGAGGAGGAGGAGGCGCGGGAGCGATCCTGGGTATTAACTGATATTAATATAAACGATAATCACAGTTTGAGTGTGTAAATTATCGATATATTTACAGTTTTACAGGTTTAACCAACAGGAACAGTTGAAGGATAAACAGCCCGCGGTGCAGGTGAGGTTTTCAGTTACATTTTATTTACAATCCAACCTGAATATCCTGTATCATACAACACATCTGTTTACATTTCATTTAGCTTTTTCTCTGTGGCTTTTTTTCTTTTTTTAAATTTTTAAATTTTTTTTTTTAGATTATTCTTCGTACTTCCGGTGTATTTTCGAGTGACGTAGCGAAACGTAACAATTATAAGTGAATTAATTTGACATTATTTTAACCAAATTTTTTATTCACAAGTGTAAATATAGTTAAAAGAAACCTAGCTTTATATTTTCTCTCAAAGATATGGAGCAATACAAACAGTTAATTAATAAATCTAACAACCGAAAAATCAATTGAAACACTGAACTTATGCTCTGCCTTCAATGTTTTTGTTAAATTTTTTTAAATTTTTTTTTATTTTTTTGGCTCCTGTATCTGTTTTTGATGTATTTGTTTACTGTTCTTGTGTACCTGAAGTTTTAAAAAAAATTTAAAAAGAAATAAATAAAATCTCATTTGAAAGAACTAATGTAAAATAACATGGATAATTGTTTGCAATTTTTATTCTTACTTCCGGTGTATTTTTGCTGGTTTTGATTTAAATAGAAGCGACATATTTGTAGATTTATTTTACATTTTAGAGATTTCTTTTTATGTTTTTGATATGTTGTCAACCACCCCACCTGACAGTTTCTTCTTCTGTGGTTTCAGGTGATAAAGATGTTGAGTTTCAGTCCCTGGGTCCTCCTCCCTCCTCTTTTCTCTGTTTTCACTGCAGCTGGACTCTGGATAGTGTAAGCTCTTTATTTTTTTAGGTTTCCTTGAATTATCAGTCTGACAGCATCACCTCAGGGTTTTAAGGACAAATTTAGAACTGAACGTTCTTTATTCTCATAATCTGTGGTTTGCTGTATGATCTAAGGAAGGGGGGAGACTTTTATTAGTCATGGGTTATAAAAAGATGAAACTCAAGAGCGGAAAAAGCCCCAAAGGGATGAGGGATGAAAAAGAGATGACGTTAAAGGAAATACACTCATGTCAAAACTTTAAAAAGCTTCTGTATAAACGACAATTTCTACAAAACATAAATTTTCTACATGATATATAGAAGAAAACATCTGATATTTACAATATCTTTATATATCTTTATATAAGCCTCTACCTCTTTGATTAGTTAAATCCAGGTGGTGACTATGACTGAAAGATTTATCGTTTTCTGGTCGGAATCATGGTTTCAACCATCAGGATCATGTGATCGACAAAACTGCAATTATTTTGCTCCTGAGGATCTTGAGTGTCATTTGTTTCACACACACACACACACACACACACACACACGTTATAGTACAAAACTGTTGGGAAAGGTCCTTTTTTTCCTTGGGACATTTGAATTTTGTTCTTATTATCACTTTTGTTTTGTATCTTATATATTATATTATATATATCTTATATATCTTAACATAAAACAGTTATTTTGCACTCAATTGTTTTTAAAAGTTAAGAGTTCTTCACGTGTTATAACTAGAAATACGATCAAAAAGTCCAGTTTAAAAATAGAAAGAGTTGTTGCTAAAGTTCAGACTCAGTGGAGGTGTTTGACTAAGGGTTTTAAGAAAAATCTAAATTTATCTCAAAATCTTTTTTTTTTCAAAAGGTTGCCTTTTATCTATTAATTTTGTCTTTATTTCTTATAGTATCAACTTAAATCTTGGAATTTCGACTTTTTATATCAAAATTTTGATGCTTTTAATCTCAAAAATGTGACTTTTAATCTTAGACATTTGCCTTTATCTTAAAATTTTGACCCTTAATGTGAAAATTTAGTCTTTTTTCACATAATGTTGGATTGATTACATAAAATTTGGATTTTTTTAATCTCAAAATATTGACTTTTTGTCTCAGAATTTTGTCTTTATATTTCAAAATTTCCACATTTCATCTTAAAATATTGACCTTTTATCTAAAAGTTTGAAACAATTCGCACCTTCAGTTTTGCATCACAGTAAAAACTTTTGATGTTTCGATGGTTTGATGTAATTCTCTGCCAAGTTTGTAAATGTTACTGTACATTGGGAAAACTCCACTAAAGCTTGATTTAAATAAAATTGTAAATTGAATTGAGATTACAATATCTGCCAGAAAAATCACAAACAGATCTTTTTCTAAAATTGTTCAGCCCTACACCGAAGCAAAGCAAAACAAATACAATCAAAGCCGAGACAAAATAATCAGGCTCAAACCAGGATTGATGAAATCTTGTTGGAGAGTTTATGTCTGTTTACACGTTCACCATCATGATCATCGTTTTGTTTTTTTAGATATTTCATGGCCGTCCATGATATGAGGATAGAGCCTCTGGGAGGAAACTACACGTGAGATTCATTCTAACATTTTTAGATAAATATTGTAAATAATCAAATTACTTTTCACTCATATACGCTCTCTTGATTTTCAGGAAAGAGAAGTATCCTCCTTTCATCAGGTATAAACTTTTGTTTTATCCAAAGTGATTATTACGGTTGATTTTGAGTTGAAGCAGAAAACTGACGTCTTCTCGTTTCTCTCTCAGTGTTGCAGGAAACTTTGCACCAGCCAGCTGCGTCTTCAGCGAGGTCATGAACTTGGCGGCATTTTTGGGTGAGGGGGAATTTAAGAAATGTAGTTTTTCTCCTCAAATAATAGACAGGAGTGTGTTTGTTAGGAACTATTTTCAGCCGCGGATGGATCCATGATGTGATAGCTCTTTTTGTTTAATGTGATTTTATGTCTTTTTGTGAACTTTATTCAATTTTTACCAGACATCTGAACTTAATAAAGGGATTAATAAAGTGTTATTCTATTCTATTCTCTTCTATTGATTGGTGGTGAAGCTAAAGGAACAATACTATAAGATAAGTTAGATTAAATTAAAAGTTAATAAAGTATGGAGAAAAATAACACATTTCAGGGAGGAGTTATTGCAAGTGATTGTTTATGTTTGTGTGTTTTTGGTTTTTAAATTATTTTCAGTGATTCAAGGAACATTGCCTTTAACGTGGCCTTTAAGGGCTTCCGTATTTAAGTCTCCTCTCTTCTTTTTTCTTTTCCTGTCAACTTTATGTCATCATGAGAGAAGCAGGAGAACACTTTGTGAAATAAACTCCTTTCTTCACCTCAGGTTTCATGATCGCTGTTCTCAGATTCATCCAGCTGAAAAACAAAAACACCAAACGTCTGAACGTCTGCAGCCTGGTGATGTTCGCGCTCGGCTGCTTCGGGATGACGCTTGTAGGAAACTTTCAGGTAAAAACCTCACAGGTTAAAGTTAGTGAGTAGATTTGAGTTAAGAGATCCAACTCTTAGGTTTTGGTTTCAGTTGTTTGCAGACATGGTCGTCCATAACGCCGGCACCTTCATGACGTTTGGTTTGGGGACGTTGTACTGCTGGATCCAGTCTTACATCACTCTGGTGGTCAACATCAAGAACGAGGGGAGGACGGTCGGCATCGTTCGCTTCTTGTTGGCTGGATCCATCACAATCAGCATGATCCTCCGTATCCTTTCACTTGGACCAAAAACTGTAAATGGATTTCATCTAAACTCAGGCTCGGGGGCCAATCATGGCCCGAGGTCCATTTTCATACGTTCATATTACCGTGTATTAATGTTATCACTTAAATTAATCATGTTCTAGTTGTTAACATTGACAGTTTCTGTCTGGTGCTTGAAGAAAATCTAAGTACCGTACGTCTAGTAACGTCAGACAGAAATTTGGACTATACACCCGCTACTTTCATTAAGATAGATAGATATATAAAAAGAGAGAGAGAGAGAGAGAGATTAATAGATAGATAGATAGATAGAAAGAAAGAAAGAAAGATTGATAGACAGATAGATAGACATAGATAGATAGATCGATCGACCCACCGATCGATCGATCGATAGATAGATAGATAGATAGAAAGATAGATAGATAGATAGATAGATAGATAGATAGATAGATAGAAAGATAGATAGATAAAAATAGATAGATAGATAGATTGATAGATAGATAGATAGATAGATAGATAGATAGATAGATAGATAGATAGTACTTTTATCGATCCCTTTCGATGCATCCATCAGGAAAATAACAATAATCATAACAATAACAGTATAGCAATAATATAGGAATAATAATGTTATAATGATAACAGTAGAATTCAAATATACCAAGAGCAGTTGTAATAAAAATAATAATATAAAAAGTAAATAAAACATCAATCAAAATCTCTACAATCTGCAGAAACTGAACAACTCTTGCATGTATTTGGTAATGATGCAAAAATGTGCTTTGTGAGTCCTGGAGAGTTAAAAAAAAACACATAAGAGGACACAACACTGATTTTAAGTTGTGGCATGGTGAAGAAAAGACGAAAGTTAATTCGTACAATGGTTCAGATTGCAGGATCAGAGATATTTAGGGCTAGAATAGAATAGAATAGAACGGAATAGTCTTTATCGAGCCCCCATGGGGGAAATTTCAACGTCACAGCAGCTCACGACCTTTCCAAGTGCAAAAGATGCAACAATAAAATAAAATAATAAAATAGAATAAAGTAGAAAAACAAAAAACTAATAAGATTAAAAAAACAGCTATAGTAATAATTATAGTAATGACAACAACAGCAACAATTATCATTATTATTATTATGATCATTACCCCTACCATTATTATTCTTACGATAACAATAAAGACTTAAAATAGTTATTGGAGCTAAAATGTTTTTATAATAGTCTTGAAAACAATCATGATAAAGCACAGATCCTGATACTGACAAAAAAAAAACATAACATAATTTTCCCAAGTTGGGTTTTATCTCATAGGTCTACAAAAATAACTGAAGTTTGTTTGACTCAACTAAGAGACTTTTTTAAATTTTGTTTTTGTTTTTTGCTGAAATCATCTTAAAGAAGTACATCTCAAATAGAGCTCACGTTACTTTCACTGTTGGTAAACCCTGTTCTAAAAGTTTCTGTTATTGCTCTGATGATTTAAGACGAGCTGTTTTCTTAGATCCTTGACTCTTCTCTCAGATTTCTCCCTCGTGGGTCAGGGTTTCTTCATGCAGGGGGCGCAGTGTCAGTGGGCTCTGGTCATGTTCTTCCTCATCTTCATCAGCACTTTTGCCGTCGAGTTTCGTTACATTCGCTTCCACATCGCGTGCACCGAGAACTGCGGGGTTCCTCAAAGTGGGTCTGAGGTTTTAACCGAAGCTCCCATGCACAACACCAACAACCAGCTGTAGGAGACCACGCAGTCTCATGTTTAAAGATCCTTATTTTATTCATTCCAGGTATTTTATCCAAACCAAATACAGTATGTTTCTCTGTCTGTCCTTCAGTGTTGACTTTATGGTCCAAACTTTTTGTCCAGGGGTGCGTTTGTATTTGTTGAATTGTCTCATCTTTGAAATGTAAGATTTGCACAGTTTTGTGAAGACTATCAATAAAAAGATGATAATTTTCTATTTACGGGTCAATGACAAAAAGAGGGTCTAAAAACGTATTTTTAAAAGTTCTTTGAAAATGGATAAAAAACATATTTCTGAGAGAAGAATTATGTTTTCTAACAGATTTCAGTAGTTGACCAACATTTCGAAGTTTTTAGGTTCATTATTTTTTAGTATTTTTAATTTGAGCACCCAAAAATATCAGGTGGCGCAACCAAATATATGAAAATATATTTATATGTTCCTGTTATTTTTTCTGAGTGAAATTATTGGCAAGTATCTCTCAAGTTTCTGTAGTGACTCATACATTTTCATTTTGTGTGTTTCATTTCTTTTATTTGTGAATAAGATAAATAATTTGATGTTAAAATAACGTTTCACATTATTACATTGGTTGTACCACCTGACATGGAAATTGTTCCAGTCACCAATGAAGTGAAAAAACCTTTTTTATCAGTATTTCAGAGAAATCTACAAACTTTTCCACTTGGTCACAAATGTCATTTGGGCTCCTCTGGCTGATGCAGTTTCCTGTTTCCTGTTTTATTCTCTTCACTTTAAAATAAAAGTCTAATGTTACGGTTGCACCACCCTGACATTTGACAAGGTGAAAATTACGGGACAAAAGTTTTTTACATTTCTCANAAAAGGTTCAAGCATAAAATAATGCCACTGTATTTTTAATTTCCATTTACAATAACTGACATTCAATTTTTAGAGTTTAATTACTGTGGATACTTGTCAGGACGGTTGCACCACCTGACATTTTGGGGGTTTGAGGAACCAAAACACAAAAAAACATGTTATATTTTAATAGTTTAAAGATGTGTTCAAATAACACAGGTTTCATAGAATAAAGAAATACATGTGATGAAATACTCAATTCATGATGGAAGGAAATATTGCACTCGGACACAAAAAAAGGGACGTCACCTCATTGACCCTTATATTAATTTGTTACAATTTGGGCAAAAAGTTATTATGTTTTGTGCTCATTTTTGACTAGTTGTTACATTTTGAGTTTTATCTGCATTTTTTTATGACATTTCAAGCCCAGTATTTGGGTCACATTATTGAGTAGTTGTAAAATTTCATTGTATTTCTTTTAATTACATTTTGGGTCGTAGTTACGTTTTGGACTCAAAAGTCGGTCCTAAGTTGGAAAAGGTTGGGAGCTATTTTCATACAAAAAAAGAAATGGATTTATATTTGGATGAGGAATAATACCAGCTTCAGTGTAAGACAAGGCATTTATTGGAAGATTTTCAGATTAACATTTCCTGAATAACACCAAATATGCTTCACACATAAATTATCAACTTGGCAATGTTTTGGGTAACTTTCCAACACCGACAGTACGTCATGATGAACGAGGATGGCACATTTAAATAGACATCATTCACCTGTGAGGGGATTTATTAAGACATTCAAAGAAAAAAAATGAGAACTTAATGTCAGCAGCACCAATGCTCAGTACATCTCTACTTTGGTTCTACTTTCTAAAACATGGACAGGCTCCTCTCACAGTGGGGGGGTTAATGTGTGGAGGGGGGAGAAACGGCACAGAAATGGGTTTAACGTCACATTTAACGTAGAAAGGTAACATCAAATGCTGCGTGCTGCGTTTGTTTTTTTGTTTCGGGATGAATGAAACGGTCCATGAGTGAAGTTCCTTACATCTGTAACCATCGTTTGAAAGGCATTCTGAAAGAGAGAGAGAGAGGGGGGGAGGGGGTACGTTTCTTACAGGGTGGGGCTCCAGCAGCCTCACGGGCGACTGACTGCAGATCCCAGAAGCACCTCAGACACTTTCTGAACAGTCGAATCGGAACAAATAAAACATCAGAAAAAGTATGGAAAGGTGTTGAAGGTGGAGGGAGGGGTAAAAAGAGAGGGGAGGGGGGGGGGGGGGGAGGTCAGTAAACCGTGCTCGCTGTGTTAAGCTCGTCCCGACAGTTCAAGTTGGCTAAAGGACGTGATGAGGTGATAGTGGCTCCGCTCGTCGTCTGTCAGCTCCATGTTTCCAGGCCGAACCACCACAACCACGTTAGCACCAGCTTCTTCAGCCGCTTTGGCCTCTGCAAACACAAATTAAGAGCGTGAACACACAAGAAGAAAGATTTAAAGATGAGAGAAGAACAACTGTATGAAATTCACAGCCTGACCCAAAAAAAAGAAGTCACCACCTGGATTTTACCAAGCAAACCCGGACGAGCCCCCAATTGGATAATTACTGCATGGGTGATTATCTTTCAGCTGGAAACAAGTTATTTAACCCCAACTGATGCAATGAGTAACTTCTCATTTCTCAAACAACCATGGAGAAAGATAAAAGATGTTAGTCTGTGTGAGAAGGGTCGAATCATAAAAACTGGGTCAATGACAAAAAAAGGGTCTAAAAACGTATTTTTTAAAAAGTTCTTTGAAAATAGATAAAAAACATTTATGAGAGAAGAATTAAAAAGCCTGTACAAGCCTGTGGGGGCAGTGAATGTGAATATACTGAATGACCAGGTTATTCCATCAATGGCACGGGCATATTCCAAGACGCCAGGATTCATGGAGCTCAAATAGTGTACGAGTGGTTCAGGGAGCATGAGACAACTTTGTCACACATGGATTGACCTCCACAGAGTCCAGACCTTAACCCCATTGAGAATCTTTGGGATGTTCTAGAGAAGACTTTGTGCAGCGGTCAGACTCTACCATCATCAAAACGAGATCTTGGTGAAAAATTAATGCAGCACTGGATGGAAATAAATCTTGATAGAAACCAAATATTAGAGTGTGGAACTTTTTTTTGGCCCGGCAGTGCTTAAGAGGTGCTGATTTTAAAGGTTACATTCTGGGAAACTGACACAAGTTTATTGATTTGCATTTGTATCTGCATAAAAGGACGACTGAACATTAGAGGTTTCAAACAAAAGGAAAGTTTGTAAATATGTAACGGGATGAGAACAGCACTCAACTCGTTTGTTAGACCTCGGGGACAAACTGAGCTGTTTGTCGAACACGACTGAGTCTACACTTTGTTTACATGCAGTCACATCGCCCAGGGTGAAAAGAAATACGAGCAGCGCTGTGAGGAAGTGCTTCAAACCAAATTCTAATGTCAGTTTGACAGAATGCAAACTGTGTGAAGCAGGTCTTACATTTGTAGGGAAAAGATTAATAGTTTAACATAAACTCGTTTGCAATTCAGCATCTCAGGACTCAGGACAGGAAGCCAAAAGATATTTCAACAGAAACACTGAACATAAATCTCTGGGCAGTGTTTCTCAACCTTGGGGTCGAGACCTTAAATGGGGTCGCTTGAAATCCAAAAGGGGTCCCCTGAAATTTCTAGACAAAATTTAACAAAATAACTGATGAAAATGTTTTCTTGGGAAATTATTATTCTTTTAAAAATCAAAACACTGAAGTCACCCTCCTTTTAGTTTTTTTTTTTTTTTTTAATTTATTTATTTTTTGGTCTTTGCAATGTATGTGTATATTTTCACCCTATGATGCAGTTAAGTTAACTTTGTCTTTTTTGTTCATGTAATCATTTATTTTGTAATTGTACTTATCCTTGTAAACTCTTAGGTACAGCTCTAAACAAAAAAAAGTAAGAATTGTGAATACTATTGTGTAAATTGTTGAATTTGAAATAAAAACTAAGTTAAAAAAAAAAAAATCAAAACACAACACACTGAAAAACTGTATTAAATATGTTTACGTAATTAGTAAGAATTTTATTATTATTACGGAGTATACCTGTAATTTGAGTGTTTTGTTTTTAAATATCTTAGTGTTTCACTATTAAGTATTTCAATATGTTGTTAGCCTTTCAATATCAAGTATTTTCAGTGTTTTAGTATTAGGTATTACAGCATTTACGGTATTTTTATTGTTCAGTATTTCAGCATTTTTTGTATCCAAATCTAAATTTACAGTGCAAAACTGAACTTTGTACTGTTTAAAGGTGTTTACAAAGTTTATTGCTCTATTTGCCTTTTTATTGTCTCTTGGGGATAAATAAGTTGACTTGGAATAAAGTTTATACCCTGATCATAAAAATAAAACTGTCACTTTCTGACCTAATCCTGGCTACTCTGTATGTGTAACAAAGTATAAAAAGATAGGACAAAAAAAAATATCTTAAGATTAAAATAATGTCTCTGGGGTCCCCATAAATTTGGGATGTCAAAATAGGGTCAGAGCCCAAAAAGGTTGGGAAACACTGACCTAGAGGGTCTGGGTTCACAGCTACAGGGTTGTTCGTTTTTTGACGTTATTGGAGAAATACTGACCTCGAGTGACGTCTGTCAAGAATGTGATTTCCTCAGTCGGACAGCCGATCCTCTCAGCGATCCTCTCGTAGCTTTTACTCTCTACTTTAGCTCCGATAGTGGTGTCAAAGTGACCGTCTAATAACTGAAAACAAAAGATCATATCAAGCTCAAGCTGACAGTAAAACATGTTATTAAGTCAAACTAAAGCCAAAGTTTCAATGTTTCTGTGTTTATCTTCTGATTTGTGTCACTCACATCTAGAACGTCTCCTTCCACAGAATATCCGAAGAGAAGTTTCTGTGCCTCCACGCTTCCAGAGGAGTAAATGAAGACTTTGAGTCCTTTTTCTCTCCATCTCTTGATGGATGGAATCACATCCTGGTAGATCCTGAGAGCGACAAGAACAACAGCGTGTATTCAGGAGACTTTCCAAAGTGGATGATAAAGTTTACAGAAATGAAACTTGGGCTGAATGATGTCCAGAAATAATCTAATTGCGATTATTGTTTCCTATATTGCAACTGCGAATTTTGTGTGTGATTATTTCCAGGTTCCCATCTTCTCTGTTTTTAAACGAACTCATTGTAGAACATGAACAGTTACATTAATTACAGCACAACAACAACAACCCACTACCACAACAACTGGGACTGATTTTTACACATTTTAACCACTTTTACCTTCTTTTTTTGACACTTTTGGATCATTTTGTGATTCTTTCTCACTATTTTCTAGCTTCACTCTGAATTATCTTGCCAATTTTTGCCACTTCTTGACCATTTTTTGCAACAAACTGACTATTTTTCAGGTCTTACCCCAATTCAAATGCCAATTTTTGTTGCTTTTTGGCCATTTTTACCACTCTTCACTGTTTTTCCTTACTTTTTTTGACATTATAGCTACTTTCAGAATTTTTAAAGTTTCCACCTAAATTTGTCTTGCTAATTTGTGTTGCATTTAGTACATTTTGGTCACTCTTCCCTCTATTTTTGCTACTTTTTGGGTATTTCCAGGTCTTCAAAGGGCAATTTTTGTTGCTTTCTAGCCATTTTTACCACTTTTCACTGTTTTTTATTACTTTTATTTTTTACCTTTTTGCTTCTTCCAGAATTTTTTTAAGTTTCCACCAAAATTTGTCTTGCTAATTTGTGTTGCATTTTGTACATTGGTCACTTTTTGCCTTATTTTTGCTACTTTCTGAGTATTTCAAGGTTTTTAAATGGCAATTTTTGGTGCGTATTGGCCATTTATACCACTCTTCACTGCTTTCGTCACTTTTTTTTTACATTGTTGCTACTTTCAGAATTTTTTCTAAGTTTTAATTTGTACATTTTGGTCACTTTTTGCTCTATTTTTGCTACTTTTTCAGTATTTTCAGGTCTTTAAGTGCCAAATTTTGTTGCTTTTTGGCCATTTTTCCCACTTTTCACTATTTCTCGTTACTTTTTTTTACATTATAGCTACTTTCAGAATTTTTTAAAGTTTCCACCTAAATTTGTCTTGCTAATTTTTGTTGCCTTTTATACATTTTAGTCACTCTTCGCTCTATTTGTGCTACTTTATGGGTTTTCCCGGGTCTTTAAATGGCCATTTTTGTTGCTTTCTGGCCATTTTTACCACTTTTCACTGTTTTTCGTTACTTTTTTTTTTTACCTTTATGCTACTTCCAGAATTTTTTTGAAGTTTCCACCAAAATTTGTCTTGCTAATTTTTGTTGCTTTTTGTCCATTTTGGTACCTTTTCACTCATTTTTTGCTACTTTCTGCGTATTACCAGGTTTTTAAATGGCAATTTTTGGTGCTTATTGGCCATTTTTACCACCTCAAACTAAGTTTTATGGCTGTAGTTTTTTTTTTTTTTTTTTTTTAAGTTATTTTTATGGCCTTTGTGCCTTTATTTGATAGAGGAGGACAGTGGATAGCGTCGGGAAGGGGAGAGAGAGTGGGGAGTGACAAGCGGGAAATTGGCCACAGGTCGGATTCGAACCCGGGCCGCCCGCTCGAGGACAAGCCTCATGGTGCGCAGCCATATCCACTAGGCCATCCGCGCCCCATGGCTGTAGTTTTTAACAGTTTGTCTCTTTGGTTGAGTAACTCTGGTGAAGAACAGAAAACATCTGCTGCACAAACTGTATCTGATATTTTGACACATTTCAGGTTATAGAAATATTGCACTGTCTGCGATTAGAATATTACAACAGGATAGATTACAATTTAATCTAATTTGTGATTAATTGCCCAGCCCTAACTGAAACCATGCCACATGGTTTCGTACAGCAGTTTCAGCGTTAAAAGGCTCTAAAGTTGTCAGTATGAAACTCAAACCCTCATCTACCTCCTGTTTCAGCTCCTGTGTTTTATATCAATTATTCATGTTGATGTTGTTTGTGGAGGAGCATCTGTATAAAGTGAAGTAGAAAAGCTCATTGTACTTACTCGCCTTTGATTCTCCCTGAAGAATACGCCGCCCTCCACATGTGACCCTGGAGCTGTTTGAGAGCTGTGGACTTCCTGTCCGCCGCCATCTGCCACAGCACGTTATCCACCACCTCCCTGATGGCCTTCTCCTCGTCCGTGTGCACCGTCTGATCCACCTCGTGGACGGGACAGGAGCGGTTCTGTCTGATGTCCTCCTCGAACTGGAGAGAAAGACGTTTTAACAACAGAGTATGTGATTTAGAGCTCCTATGGTTAGTGTTTAAAGTTGTTAAGATTTCACCTGTTTCTTTAGGAGATGAACATCTTGTTTGCACTCGTCTTCTTCCCAGTGAGCGGACAAATAATCTTCCAGATGCTCCCTGATGTATGGAAATAAAACATCCTGCAAATTCACAGAAAAAGATGAGTCATTAGATTTTTTACTAAAGCTCCTCAAAGTGACATAAATAAACTTTTTCTAAATGTATACACTTATTAAATCAGGGTTTCAAGAATGACCAGCCCTCTTCATTCATGGATTTTTCTTTGCTAATTATCTAAAACTGCTGCATCATGCTGTTGAACAGGAAGCTATTAGCGGATGTAATTACGAAGGATGCATTGATTCTATATAGAGTGGCTGGAAAGATGAGAAATATGTTCTCAAATTACTAAGAGCTGTGTGATAAAGTAGGTTATGTAGGGATTAGGATGAAGTGCACTGACAATGTGACTATTCCATAAAGGGATATTACAAATATTTGTTGATGTTAGTATTTGGAACGGCTTCATAAAGCATTTTTTATGAGAAATTGTATGAGAAAAATTAAAAATAGCTCTCAAAATTGTAAAATGTCAAATGATTTATCTGATGTTAATGTAATTAGATGATAGGAGTCTTGAAATTACAGAAAGCATTCTCAACATATGGTCTACAGTACTAAAGGGAGTGAGGGTTTTTTTGGAATTCAAACATTAAACTCAAAATTCTAACTTATATCCAAGAAATCTGACATAATAATCAGAATTCTGCCTTTTTTTTCTCAGAATTTTGACTATGATCTAGAAATTCTCACTTTTTTCCTGAGAATTCTGACCTTAAACCCAAAAATCTGACTTTTATCTTAGAATTCTAACTTTATTGTCAGACTTCTGATTTTAATTCTCATTACTTTGACTTTTTTTCTAAGGATTCTAACTTTATTTCTTAGAATTCTGATCATAAACTCTAAAATCTGACTTTTTTCTAGCTTTTTTTTCTCTCACAAGTCTGACTTTTATCTTAGAAATCTGTCCTCAAACTCAAATTTTAACTTTATTCTCATAAGTCTAATTTTTTTCTCAGAAATCTGTAATAAAAGTCAAAAATCTGACTTTTTCTTCTTGGTACAATAATAAAAGAGAGTATTTGACCCTTTTTTTCCCAGTGTCCCTTACCCTCATCCATAATATAGCTCCATAAAATGTGCAAATACCTATAAATTGTATTTTAATCTTTAATAGATTCGAGATATATTAATTTAGCTGAATATAACCTTTATTTAACTAGATCGACCCGTTGAGATACCGTGAGTTTTAAGTTATCTTACAATAAAGTCACTGATAATAGCAGTAATGATTAATGACTTGCTCAAAATGTAAAAACTTTTATTTTTCTGTTTGTCTTTACTCCTGTTTTATAACGGTTATAAACGGTGTAATTGTTCTGACAGCTCAGCTCCTGGTGGTGTTTTGGTTTAAATTGTGACCGTGTCAACTGGCGACTGTCGGCGTCAACGGTTGACGTACAGCTGTTGAAAGCGGGGGAGAGATACGCAGTTATTCACGCGAATGTCTCAATTTGCTTTCACCTATACGTATTGTATCTTTTAAACCTTGTACAGTGAGAATTATGAGGGAGTATCATAAACACGGTTAATATCCTTCCCCCGTCTTCAGTTACACGAATCCGGCCGGGAGTCGTCAGTTGATAAGGTCACAATTAACACCGGAACACTGGCATCTGCTAGCATGACCCGACCATAAAGAGGCGCCACACTGGACACAACAATGCTCTAAAATTACAACCAAAAATTGCTATTAATTAAAAAATAACATACCTTAACAAACGTAATCGGCGTAGTTGTCCCCTCAATGTCCAGTAAGAGAGCGCTGGTACATGCAGGGACTGAAACAGAGGCCATTTTTGAGGAGAGACTGCAGCTGCTGAGCTTCCTGACGTTAGTTTGTTCTTTCAGGAAAAAAGCGAAGCTCCTGGTTTCTGTCTCACACTCTCAGTCTAAGCAGATAGAAGGAATCCAAGCGCAGGAAAACGTACCGCCTGTTTACCTGTTTGCTTCTAGTTGACTTCTGTTGCCATCACCTCGCAGCTAACTGGCTGCTCTGTGTGAGAAATGCACACGTTCAAAGCTACGGAAGCCTCGAGGAGTCATACATGTCATTCACTCAATTTTACCACAGAAGTACAGCTCTGGAAAAATAAAGAGACCACTGCAAATCTCTCAGTTTATCTGATTTTGCTATTTATATGTATTTGTTTGAGTAAAAATGAACATTTTTGTTTTATTGTAAAAACTACTTACAACACTTTCACCACTATTGCACTGTTTTGTATTTTAATTTATTGTTATATATTGCACTGTATTGTTTGTATTGCTTATTATTGTATTATACTTAGTGTTATATTATTGCTTATTACTCTATTGCTTGTTTTGTAGCTGTTTTAGTCCTCTTTTAATGCACTTTTAGTCTTGTAAGGTGACCTTGAGTGCCATGAAAGGCGCCCTAAAAGAAAATGCATTATTATTATTATTAGCATTACACCCAAATTCCAAATGTTGTCATCTACAGCATTTATTTGCAGAAAACTAAAAATGGTCAAAATACCAAAAAAAAAATCCCACTGTTGTCAGACTTCAAATAATTCAAAAAAAATAAAAAACAAGTTCATATTCAATTTTAAACTACACATGACTAATGTTTTAACTTGGGAAGTATTCAGAAATCAATATTTGGTAGAATAATCCTCTTTCACAGAGGAGAGTGATGACCACAGCAATGGTTTTTATACATTTCCTCATTTAATAAGATTTTTTTCAGGTTATCGCCTCATCAGTACCTTATTAGGCAGAAACAGGTGTGCTTGTGTAGGAATTCAACAGACATTGCACTGCAACGACTGTCAAAAATGTAGCGATGCTGATTTCTGAAAAATTTGAAGTGGTCTCTTAATTTTTACCAGAGCTATATATATTCAATGAATTCTATGAAATGAATGAAAAAACAAACAAACGCATAAATCAAAAAATTTAAGATTTTACGACATTCTATCTTGTAAAAACAGGAGAATTTTTTTTATCTGCAAGTGAATGCAATTGGGTTGGACTCCGCCAGGGCTGCCCTTTGTCACCAGTTCTGTTCATAACCTTTATGGACAGAATTTCTAGGCTCCGCCAGGGTGTCGAGGGGGTCCGGTTTGGTGACATCAGGATTGGATCGCTGGACTGGATCGGGGACTGAAAATATTTCGCTGGAAGTGAGTCCTCTTTTCAGAGAAACAGAATATGGTCACCCCATATCAGGGGTTCCCAAACTTTCCCGCCCCTGACCCCCAAAATGGCAGCGTTAGAGACTGGAGACCCCCTGCTGTGGTGGTACAACAGTAATGGGCCAATACAATAATTTTTAATTTTTGAATAATTCTGTGTTAAAATAACATTTCACATTATTACATTGGTTGTTCCACCTGACATGGAAATTGTTCCAGTCACCAATGAAGTGAAAAAACCTTTTTTATCAGTATTTCAGAGAAATCTACAAACTTTTCCACTTGGTCACAAATGTCATTTGGGCTCCTCTGGCTGATGCAGTTTCCTGTTTCCTGTTTTATTCTCTTCACTTTAAAATAAAAGTCTAATGTTACGGTTGCACCACCCTGACATTTGACAAGGTGAAAATTACGGGACAAAAGTTTTTTACATTTCTCAACAGCTTTAAAATTCTTTTTATTTGCAAAGAATATATTATTTAAAAAGGTTCAAGCATAAAATAATGCCACTGTATTTTTAATTTCAATTAACAATAACTGACATTCAATTTTTAGGGTTTAATTACTGTGGATACTTGTCAGGACGGTTGCACCACCTGACATTTTGGGGGTTTGAGGAACCAAAACACAAAAAAACATGTTATATTTTAATAGTTTAAAGATGTGTTCAAATAACACAGGTTTCATAGAATAAAGAAATACATACCCCCCCCCCCAGGATACTTAATTTAGCTGATCAGTAGAAAATTCACTGAGTAATGTGCACTTTGCTGTGTTCACTGTATCAAACTTCAACAAAGAAATGTGAAAAACAGATAAAAAAATTTCTGTTTGCATAATTTTATATTATCTTTAAACCCTGTTTTTGCTTTTATTCTTACAATAATGGAATTTTGGGATACATTTCACGACCCCCTATCAATGTCTCGCGACCCCCCTAAGGGTCCTGATCCCCACTTTGGGAACCACTGCTTTATATTATGCATAATATAAATATTTATAGGGGAAAAAGTGTTTTTTAAGTGTGTTGATGCATCTGCTCTGTAGGTGGCGCTGCGGCGCAGAGTCACTGTGCGGAAAACCGTAGAAGAAGAAATAAAAGGAAAAGAGGCTGCGATGAAAACAAACCGATGCGCACAAAATACCTCTTTATTATTTACTAATTCTGCCTTATTTCATCCCACTCCTGCCTAATTTTGCTCTTTAGTCTCTTTTTGTTCTGATTTACTTTGTTGTGACTGCTGTAAAGAGCTGTAAATAAGGTTTTTGTTGTAGAGGATATTAGCCGGAGCCGTTAGCCGCGTTAACCGTCGGTTTTTTTTTCTTTGACGTCGCGAGTTTACGAAGTTTTTGTGTAAAACTTTCGGTTTGAGGGAGTTTAATGATGGCAGATGATTATGAATTCACGGATGACACGAGCATGATGAGGATGGAGGAGGACGGAGAGGCGAACAGCGATGACCCGATGTCTGCGGCTGGAGACTGTGGCCTGATGGGGGGAGAGGCCGAGGGATCCCGGATCGACGCCAGTAAAAACGAGGAGGATGAAGGGTACAATTACAGCAACAAACACACACAGAAACCACAAATAACACCATTTATAAAGCATTAAAGCTGATATTTCTGCCTTTTGTGTTGTTACAGGAAGATGTTTGTCGGAGGGCTGAGCTGGGACACCACCAAAAAAGACCTGAAAGATTATTTCTCCAAGTTTGGGGAGGTGGTGGACTGCACTTTAAAACTGGACCCCATGACTGGTCGTTCAAGGGGCTTTGGGTTTGTGCTCTTCAAAGAA